>JBAMBL010002631.1:0-57002 GCA_037043405.1 Drosophila subquinaria
AAAAATTGAGTTTAGTGAACTAAAATGTAATGAGTGCGATTTTGTTTGATGTTTTATTGATAATCTAATCCATTTTAACAAATATGCCGCGAGGTATAATATTGTAGAGTGAAGATTAGGGAAAAATTTTGACCTCGAATGACCTTTACATATCATTATCTCTAATTTCGCGAAAAATTAAGAGAATTCGATGCGTAGTCCGATTTTTTTTATAGAATTCATATAATTTTCGTTAATTTGAAGATAACTGGTAAAAAACAATTGTGCTTTTTACGTTAAGTCTCTGAAAGATTATTGGTAAAGGTCAAAGTCACCCGTTTCTTGCTCCAGTTTGGCCGCGTCTGTGGGCAAGAAAGCATGAAAAACCACGATTTTTTGCACCCTACAGCTGAGAAAGGATACTAAGTTCTCGAAAATGTTGAAAGAAATACATCTTATGCCACGTCACAAGCAGGCGCGGCGTTAATTTGAGGAAGATCATCTTTCTACCCACAGGAACACATCGAGACATAAATCTGGTCCTTAAAACCCTCTGATTTACAATTTTTCTTTTCCAAATTATTTTTTCTGATGAAAAAAAGAAGAATCTTGATGGTCCTGATGACTCGCTATTCTATTGGAGCGATTTTCAAAAGGATCCAATTTACTTTTCTAAACGAAATATGGGTGGCGGTTCTGTTATGGTGAACAGTGCTTTTACATCGAAAGCTATGTTGGATTTACGGTTTATATCATCTCGAATGAAGAGCAAGAAGTACATTCGTGCATTAGAAAGCAGTCTCCTTCCTTATATTGAAGCAAACAGTGGAGTTCCTCTTGTTTTTCAACAAAACAACGCTCGCATTCATGTTAGCAGAGGAAAAAACGCTTATTAACTGATTGCTCAATCCAAACAGTGAACTGCCTGGCATGTTCCCCGGATGTAAATCCCATTAAAAATGTTTGGAGTACATAAGTAAGACGGGATAACGATGAAAAAACGAAAATTTAACGCTATTGACGAACCTTACACGGCAACTATGACCGAATGGGGTAAGCTGGATCCCAATCTTTTTAGAAAGTTATACGAATCGATGAAAAACAAATTTTTTTGTATTGCTAAAGGTTGGGGTGATCCCATTGACTATAAAAAAGTTTAATTTCTGCACATTATCCCAAAGAATTGCCGATGAATCAATTTGTTAAATCATTATTGAAAAGTGTCTTATATTTATGAAACGCCCAAATATTACTTTTTCCTTAATTAATATTATTTGCATAAACTAACCATCCTAAATTCTACTAAAACTTGTTGGTTTTATTGCTAAGAATATTATATAAAAAAACAACTTCGATAAAAAATGTATTTTCTGAAATATTAACAAAAAATGGGGTGTCTTATGATTATGAAACGCACCTTATGTATGACACAAAAAATGGGTTTGAAAGATACTACCTATTAACTGAATATATACGTTTTACTTTGAATTGGAATAGGACAGCAGCAACAAAGTGTCATAGCAGCCAGAGTTGGTTCGTAAAAGGAACCAGTGTTGACAGACAGTTTGTTTTTGCTTGTAACAATGCAACGCACTTTGACTTAATGAAATTTTGGGACATGAAAATGTTTTCGTCACTAGACTTTTACCTCGTGAAGAGGTTTTCTTTATAATATTTATACGACACACAAATACACACACAAACACACACAGACACACACAGACACACACATAAATGTGTATGTTTGTTTCGTCATGAGTTTGTCGAAATGTTTCTTGGATGATTTTTGCGGCATTTTAGCTTCCGTTTATCGTTAATGCCATTCATAAGCAATAAATTGAAAGAAAATATACATATGCGTAATTGCGAATAAATTCAAAGAAATTCGTATGAATTCCCCAAGAAATGACAAACTTTATTTATCCATATACATATGTATATATGTATGTATGTGTGTATATTTTTATTTTGTAAACACTCTTGAGCCACAGTTGTGCCACATAAATGTTGATTAGAAACGCCTTGAAATTACCTTAAAAGGTTAGCGGAGCTTAACCACAAATGGAATTGCTTTTTGGAAATTCAACTGAATGCGTTTTATGGTTGTTTGACTTATGTTCATAACAAAGAACATAGAACATCGCATATTCATTATGTTATACATATACCAACATTGTGAACTCTTATGTTTTGCAAGTAATAATTTAGTTAAATAATTCTGTGAACAACACAATTAATATTCTTTGTTTTTTTTTTTTACTCTATATTTCCAAGTATTATTTCTATATTTTTATCACTATTCATTACATTTTTCCATGATTTTTCTACGCATTTGTTTGTTTTTTTCTATTTGCGATGATATCTTTATTTTTGTATTTTGTTTTGTATTTTCTTAGTACCATGCTTAAATACATTAAAATTTAGACTAATTTTATGATTTTTAATTTTTAATTAGTATGAAAAAATTACTTGTTCTAATGAAAATGTCCATTCATAATATCTGATCAGTTTTATTTATTCGATGTTTTATAAATATTGCAAAAAATGTGCTACCTGATTTTAAAGTATTTTACCACTTACAATATTAAATATTATATTCATTTAATTAGCTATAAGTCATCGATTTATCTTTTTTTTGTTAATATTTTTTAAGCTAACGTCAAATTGTTTTAAATGCTGTCAATGTTGTTTACTGTAATTTTACAGCAAAAATGCATGACCAGCTTATAGTTTTCAGATATTGTGATTCAACCGTTGAAATGCATGCGATGTTTTTGTGCCCTCTTCTTTTCCCGCTATCCCCTTATCTCCTCCTCACACCTGTGCAATTTGTCGTCTCTTATCATTGCAATTTCGCAACTTTCACGACTCTTTCACCTGGTTGTTGTTGTTCTTTGTCGTGCATTGGCAATTTATCAGTTGTTAGATTTGTAACGAGAAAGAGAGCGAGAGAGAGAGCGAGAGTGGGAGTGAGAGAGGAGAGCTGGGGGTGGGGTAGGCAGGTAAATTGAGACGCGACATGAAAACATCGCGAACAATTTGCAATTAATGTCGTATTTTCTGTTGTATGTAATGCGATTCGTAGCCACAACAATAACAACAGCAACAGCAACAACAACAACAACAGCAACAACAACCAAAGGCAATTACAACCATTCGAAACCCAATTACAATTGCAATTTGCAATCAAATGCAATGTTCGTGCTCGATATTCATACATGCATAATGTATGTATGTATGTGTATGTGTGTGTAAGTGTGTATTGGTAGGTGTGTTTTAGACATTTCATTCGAATCGATTTCGAAATATTCATTCGCATTCACAACATGATTCATTTCATTCGAACGCTCGCTTGACAGAATTCCGCATAAATATCAAATACCCTGTATAATGAAAGTGTTTCAATTGAGGTATGCTAATACTATATATATGGAACTGATTAGCTTGTGTAGATTTAAAGTATTCAATTTTGTATTTGACCCACTCGTATTACAAATTACAAATTAAAAATAACTGTATCTTTTAATGAGAAGAAATTTCAAATAATTTTGGATTGTATTTTTGTACTGGTACCGAAATAGAACCTTTCATGAAAAAGTGTTTTTGGGAAGTATCTGAACCGGAACCGTAACCAATATTTGCTTTAGTTTAATTCCCGAATTAATTAACAATTATTAATCTTATGTTACCATTTTAAATTTTACATTTATCTATCCTAACAAATGCCTAAAAAAATATAAAATCTTCTGCACATATTATTTGAGAACTACAGTTCTACAGGGTATCTTCTAGTCATCTAATTTTCGACTATCTCATTTTCTTGCTTGCTTTTGATTTTACGCCAGAGTTGTCAGCTCAAACAGAAAACATCGCGCATGCTTTGCTATTTTTTTTCCCAATAACTGCACTTCGTGACAGCTCTTTTCTTTCTTTCTTAGCTCGTTTCATATTTGGCTTTTTTTTTTCTTGCTATCGCATATGCGCATACATACTATACCCACTGTATGGCATTTGGAGTAATGATTTCTGTTCTGTTTGCCGGCACGCCTGATTAATATGCAAAGTGTGAAACGCAATTGTCAACAAATTGTGAACCAAACTTGGTGATAGTTGCACACATTTTGTAGAACCGTCGCGTATGCGGATTTACAATGGAGCAAAAACCGAGAGAGAAAGAGCGGGAGAGAGAGATAGAGAGAGAGAGAGAGGAAAGGGGTTTGGCAACTTTTAGCGTATGCATTTCATTTATTTATGCAACCATTTTTGGTTACCTATTGACTTCAAGGCCAAAGCGGCTCCTCAATCGGCATTGGTTTTTTTTTTTTTTTTGCATTTTTTAGACCGTTTAACGAGTGCCGCCGACATTGCTTACAACTTATGGTTATAGACAATTATATAAAAAAAACTATCAGGCCAATTGGGTAACTTAATGGGCGCCATTAACCATCTCAATTAACCGTTCAACCGGTGAATCAATATTTAATAAGCCCCATTTAGAGTTTATGATCGGAAGAAGATCGTAAATCAAGCTTATAGCTAATAAATTTTACTGCTTTTCACTTACAGGGTATTTAAGAATGTATTTATATGCTTTAGGGCTTAATTTGTCCCATTTATGTACGACAGTGGGCCTTAAAAGTGCTACTTCAATTACAGGATATTTTCCTGTCGCAACTATTAAATATTGAATTCAACAATGCAAAAATACTTCAAATTATACATATGAAAATTAGGGAAACTCATCAAATTCACATCACTGCACGTTTACAGGGTATCTTCTAGAAACAACGCTCTCTAAGCTCAACTCAAAACATATCACATCAAACTGATATTCTTTCTATATGTATGCTTATTCAAACTAGTTTGTTGTGATTGGTTTGAATTCATTTATTCATTCAAGTTTAAGTTCAATAACTATGAACAGGGTATCTGCTTGTCATAACTTCTTTTCACTAAACATTAAATGTAATGTTTAACTGTTATGTTCTGCTTTTAATTCAAATTGATTCAAACTCTTGCAACTTTCAAACACTGCAATTGCTATGAATGCGCATTTATTCATTGCATATGAATCATAAGCATATGCGAATACAATTGTGAGTGTTGTGTTTGAGTGCATTTGTTTCTTTTGTGATGAATCTCTGTCGTATGCTGCTTGTCGCCTGCTTGTAATCACATTTACACATCTATGAATATGATTCACATGCGTATGAATGATTAATGAATGATCATGGCATCAATTTAAGCAAATGTATGCACATATTCAGCACACTCAGGATAGGAACAGAGGAATGCATTCCCCATTTGCTTCCAGCTTTCCTCTTCTCATCCCTCTGCCTCCATCTCTCTCTCTTATACTCTCGCTCTGTCTCTCTCGCCAGCTCTGTGGCAGCGTATAAGTGGAATGCAATAAACTTTCGAGTTTCCCTTAGTCCGTTTCATAAAGTTATTGCCTTACAAACTTGCCATACAAAATAAATAAATTTTCCATTTTCCTTTATTCATTTTTCATTTTTATTTATTTAAAATACGCTTTAAAAGGTTATTTTAACTTTGCCCCTAAATATGTAACGCCCTCAAAGAGGCATGATAGGAGGAGTCAATATAGTTATGTCCGATCTTTCTTGAAAAAAAGTATTCTTTTAAAAACATAAATTTATTTCACTATCTATATTTATATTTGAGTTTGATTTTAAAATGGTGCAAAAATTATTAAAACATTTTAATAAATTTCTAGATTTCTTAAAAGTCATGAATCTTTGTATTAAATAGCTTTATTTACTTTACAAATCAAATAAAAATAAAAAATTAAGCAACTGAAAATAACAAAAGTTTTTTGTATAATTTTAAATGGTGCATTTTTATATTCATAAAATAATTGTAAACATTAAAAGTTGAACCAAAATCCTAGAACCGATGTGAAGTTTTCGAATATATTTTAGTTTAATGAAGTCCTAATCTCAATAAAATTTTAAATTTTTTTAAAACTGCTTTATATAAAACTAGAAAGGGTATCAAGTCTTCGACGTGTCGAATTTAGGGTATCTTTCAGGTTTTTCTCCTTTTTGCTTTGCTTTTTAAATATCATTTGTTATGTGGTACCGTTAAGGAATGTGTATGTTTTTATTTTTTTGTAATTCTTTGCTTAGTCTTTTTCTCTCAGTCTCTCTCTCTCTCTCTCTCTCTCTCTTTATCTTTGTATATTTCTTCTCATATCTATTTCTATTTTATTTTTTTTGGCTGTAACTTTACGGGCGCGACCTTTTGGTGGTTGTTGTTCGTTGTTGTTGGTTGTTGCTTGTTACTACAAATTATTGGCGGTACGCTTGGCACGTGCGCGACACTCACACACATCACCCCTCCCCCACTCCCCATCCTTTCGCATCCCCTCAGCCAACCACCCACACGGGGCTTTACTGTAATTGATTTCGCATTGTTGTCGTTGTCGTTGTTGTTGTTGTTGCTGTGCAATGAATGCGTTTGCTGCGTGCCACGCTTAACATTTTGAGTTTTTGCTCTTTGCCTTTTGTAATTGGCCTAGCTAACAGAAAGTGGGAGTGTGGGGGGGGGGGGGGAAAGGTGGGCTAAAGATCTTTGCTCTCGCTCTTTCTGGTGACAACATTAGCAAATTGATTTCGACAGAGTTTGAATGAGTTGTTGCTGTTGTTGTTGTTGCTGGCATTGAGGCAACAACATCCCGCATATGCGGCAACAACAATAACAACGACATAACTCAAGGCCTGCGCTCTTGGCACGCCCACGTCTCACGCTCGACGCCCACATCAAAAATGCCAGACGGCGCGGCGTTCAACACAAAAACATAAACAACAACAACGATAAGCAAAGTTATCTAAATAAATATATATGTTTGTAGTATGTGTGGACTCTGACATGCGCCCATAAATTGTGTAAATGTAAATCGGATTATATTTTTTCCTATTTCTTTTTTTTTACATCTTTTCTTCTCGCTTTTATTATCAATATCATTTTTGTTGTTGTTCGGAAAATTTGATTTTGGGTTTTTATGAATTTTTAATTTGTCTGCAATTTGTGTGATTTGTGAACTGAATGAAAGTGTTAGGCGGCCATGAGATAGTTTCTGGTATCTCTGAGATACATGGAATACATTTGATTGCCGTAAGATACTTAGATACTGTGGTATCGAGATTTTTGAAAGACTTTCGGAAACTTGGTCGTTTTGTGATTAACTCAAATACTTCTCTTGGCATTTGAAAGATACTCAAATATTTGTGTTGGAATTTCTATGGCACTGAGATACATTTTGTCGACCAGTTGGTATCTAAAAGATACCACAATATTTCTTATCAATTAGTTTTTTTATTTGGCTAATATTTCTAAGATAGTTAGATATATTTTTTGGAGATAATTTGTATCTGTGAAATACTTAGATATTTTTGGGCCTTTTATGAGATTCGCGTATGTTTTCAATTGACAAATCTAAGAAAATTATCTAATCAGTAACTTGAAGATACATCTTTACTTTTATTTGCGATTTTATAATATTCTGGTCCGAATCTTAAAGATTGTTTTTTTCTCTTTGTTAGAATTATAGATATTTGTTATTTTATAGACAATTTTTTAGGTAATTTGCTACTTTTATTTGGACCAGTATCCTTAAGATACTTTTATTAATGTGGCTCAATTGTTATCTGCAAGATACTTAGATACATTTTGACATTTGCAACACTCATAGACTTATATTTCAAGGCATTTCTACAAACTGTTGGGATTTATCAAAACTCTGGGCAGTGACTCTGACTCTGAGATATTTAGATACATTTTGTGGGTCAGTTGGGGTGTGACTAATGGTTTGGCCTCACGCGTTGGAAAGGAAATGATTTTGTAGTTGCTTACACAATTCGAACTATCGAAGAGATATGTATGTACGATTTAAAGCCATTTCGCCTTTTTGGTGAAAGGCGCTGCTAGAAAAATGTTGCAGCAACAACAACAGCAGCAGCAACAACAGCAACAACAGCAACAGGAAAAGCTGCAGCAACTAAACAGAGGCGTTGAAATATTTATGATAAAAGTCAGCTACAAAATGCAGTCGCAAACATTGTTGTTGATGCTGTTGTTGCAGCAGCTGCTATTGTTGTTGTTGCTGTTGTTGTTGTTGCTGCTGCTTTTGTTGTTTCTGCTTACGGTTCAGTTCAGTTCAGTTCAGTTCAGTTCAGTTGCAATGTTGACCATACAATGGCAAACAAAATAACAAAAACTGCACAAAAAATAAAATATGAAAGTGCAACAGCAGCAACAAAAAAACCTGGCTGAGCAACTTTTACGCCGCGTGGAACGCATATGGATGCCATTTGAGCTGCGACAGTCAAACAAAATCCACAAGTTCCACACCGAACGTACCACAAACAAATGAAATGCATTGCAAAAGTCAAGCTTAGCAGCGACGCCAGCGTCAGCGTCGACCGCGAAATTTACATGTGTACAGCAAGAGCGTGAAAAGAGAACATGCGAGAGCGGGAAAAAGAGAGAGAGAGAGAGAGAGAGAGAGGGAGCTGGCACGCAGTTTACTCGCTTCCAGCGGTCAATTAATAGTCCAATAAGAATAACAAGAAGAAGCAGCCGCACAGTAGCTGACGTCATCTTTGGGGGGCAGTGGGAGGGGGAGTGTAGAGTATTACAAGTAACGATCTCAATATGGCAACAAGTTCTAATTAGAGCTCATGGTGGGGCGCAATTAGAAGACAGTTGAGGCAACGATCACAACGATTAACAAGAAATGGGCAGTGGAGCCAAACGAAATACCACAAACCGAAGCCTAATCTATAAGCCAGATCAAGAAATACCCTGTAAAAAGTGAGAAACTCAAATAACTTGCGTGATTTTCATGCAATTCTTATGAAATCAAATCATAAATGTTTAAATTTAGTAATTTAAATATTAAAAGAGTATTTAGAAATTAATTGAGACTCATATATAAATCTTTTAAACTAATTTTCTTTCACTTACAGGGTATATGTAACAGCAGAGAAAGGCAGGCGGTTACTTTAATTTGCTCTGTTAATCATTTGTAAGATCTATGGGAGGCCCTGTCGATCGTTTAGAAGAACAAGCCCACAATCAAGTGCCTTGGGCAATGCCAAAACTCTGAGATTACTTTGGAATAACAGAATTCAGTCAAGGTTTGTGCTCAATTCGGCTGCTAAAGTCTTTAATGTTTATTTATGATCATGCGTTTCGACTGATCAACAATAACAACAACAATAACAACGACAGTCAATTGACACTTTCGCGTTCTTCGATTTGCATATGAACAACATTGAAATACAAAATGAAAATGCCTTCAACATTTCATGTTATGCGTCGCATTCGACGGCGGGAAATTTACATAAAAAAAAGTCGCTTCGATTGACGGTTGTTTATGTGAATACCCTGTGGAATACAAGTGAAAGAGGTAGATTTGTTGCAAGCTTTGTTGGTTATAAAAGGAAACGAATCATATATTAAAGAATGTGATTTTTCAAACGTATGATTAAACAAAGCTTTAGCTAAAACAATAGTTGTTATAAAGACTATCGAGCATATTATCGCTAGAATTTATTTATAATATTCCCAAGTAAATCCAACAAAAATATATCTTATTAGGCACTTGTAAGCTATTTAATATTTTTGGTTTGATTATTTGAATTAAGTAATTTTTGAAATTATAATATTCTACTTTACTCATATTCAAATAAACAAAAATTTTTAGTGATCACCAATTTTTTAATAAATTAGTTTGTGCTCTGATTGATCAGTCAGTCAAGCATTATTTAC
Organism: Drosophila subquinaria; assembly: GCA_037043405.1. Lineage (NCBI taxonomy): Eukaryota > Metazoa > Arthropoda > Insecta > Diptera > Drosophilidae > Drosophila > Drosophila subquinaria. The sequence goes on from JBAMBL010002631.1 coordinate 9,775, forward strand.
ATCATATTAAATTCTACTTGTTCTTCAAACTTGTCTTGAATATTTTAAAAACTCACGCGATCTTTTGCTTCAACTAACTAACTAATTACAGGTTATCTGTAAGTCACTATCTACTCTCTCTCTCTCTCTCTCTCTCTCTCTCTCTCTCTCTATCTTTATTCATTTACTTTAGCAAATTTCTTTTGTTGGTCGCTGGGTCAAACTTGCCGCTATACCGTTAGAATCTTCGTGGCCCAGCCTCTTTTTTTCTATCTTTCATTTTCCCCTCTCTATCTGTAGCACATTAATTAAGAGAGCTTTGCTACCTTATGAAATGGTATTAAAATGCTTTCAATTTGCCATCGTGCAACACAGCACACAAACAATAACAACATAATAAATTTAATCAACAACAACAACAACAATCATGATATTTATATATGTATATAGATTCTCTGTAGAACTTTCGTACATCTTTTTGTAGGTCTATAAAACTTTTCATTTTCATTTTCGTTTATAAAAATATTTTTATTACAATATTTTTGTTTTCTCTATTTTGTACATCTATTTTTTAAGTGTTTTACAAAGCTTAAAGCGCATTTTTGTTACTTGTTATACAAGTGTTGTTGTTAGTGATGTTGTTGTTTTGATGCTTTGTTGTTATTTTTACGCCTTGGACTTGTTGAATCATCGACAACAGAGCATAAAAAGCAATTTGAAAGAAATATGATGCACACACACACACACACACATGCATACAAAATGTTGCACATACATACATAGATAGGGTCCACACATACATAGATACAATCCACAACAAACAACAACAACAAATACAACAGCTGCTATTTAGTCTGCGGCAAGGCAATGTTGCAATAATTATCAGACCCAACATACGATCACCTCTCTCTCTCTCTCTCTCTCTTTCCTCTCTCTCTCTCTCTCTCTCTCTCTCAACGCAACTGTAAAAGTTCAACACAAATAGCTGAGAGCTGGCGTTGCCACAAGTTTCTCATTTGCAATGCCAATGCTGCGTGTGGAATGTGCGAGAGAGCGCCGCATGCCCCACTCTCTCTCTCTCCCTCTCTCTTTATCTCTAGCTATTCAGCTTGCTCTCTCTCACACACATTCTCAACACGAGCCATTTGCATTCCAATAACAAAAAGGGTGTCGTTGGGTCAGCTGCCAACTTGTTGTTTTTGTTTTTTTTTGTGGCATGTTGCAAGTTGCGATCAGCTGCCGATCGGCGGTTAACCGTTAAGTGCAGTTCAACAGATCAAAGCAGACAAAGAAGAAGAAGCAGCAGCAGCAGCAGCAGCAGCAGTAGCAGATGATCAGCATTAAATGAAAATCATTGGAAAAAGTGTAAAAAAAAGTAGAAAAAAATGGAGCGTGATCTCGCACTCAGATCAATGCGTCGATAACGACACAGAATTTCAATTATCTTTGCTATCCAGATCGCTGGGAAAATAACCAAAGCAAATGAAATTGAAGTTGGCTATAAAGCTTAAACCAAATACAGTCAAGCTGCTCTAACACGAAAAAATCATCTATGTATCGAAATGATAAAAAGCTTATATTGGGTTAAAAGTTAAAGATATCGATGTTTCATTGTATAGGGTAGATTTTCTAATCGATCTGCTGATTTTCTGCCGATCAACCAAATAGACTCAAATTTTTTTTTTTTTCGAAAATTGAGTTTATTTTATTATTTGAAGAATATAATTTGGAAAACTTATTTTTCTTATATGAACTATTCAATTCTTAAGCAAACAAAACAAAAATGAGCGTTCTAATTTGAATAGTATATTTGAACATTTTGTTTTGTGAGTGAACCTTAAAAAAAAGCGCTTTGTTATCGATCAACCATCACAAATTTTTTGAAGAACTTGGTAAGAATATTTATTGATGTTTACAGGGGTGCCACAGAAATCGCTTTCGCTTGAATTTTACTTAAATTTCATACGAATTATGTTCGGTCAGGGATTGAATCGTTAAGAGCCTTTGGATAGTCAAAGGACATTTGGCAGATTTTAATGATTAAACATTCTCAAATTGTCTACCAAATCGATATACTTTACGCGAAAGAGATCCCCATAATAGATCTATAATGTTGTGGCCAGGAGAGTACGGAGGCCTCTCCATTAAGTACACATTTTGGTCAATTATCGACTTCTTTACCACTCGAGCTGTATAGATTGGGGCATTATCCAGTTGGAACATCCAAGACAATCGGTGGAAAAGGTTGCGATCATGTTAGATGAATTCACTTGATTATAAAATGCACCATAATAGGATATTGCCCATGTCTTTATCCCCCCTTTCCCCCGACTAAGAAAATAAGTAAAAAAAATTGTTTGAAGCTTAATTATAAAGCAATCTTATTTAAACTTTGCATGTTTGCCAATAAGACTAAAGTAGAATTTACAATTTAGTTCATTTTTTTAATTTGATTGCAATGCATTGGTTGTTTTTATAAAAATCTGGAAAAACATATTCGATAATTATCGTTTTTAAATAAACAAGTGGTTATTAATTTTACATTTATAAAATTTTTTATTAAGCTATTGATGTTCTTTAAGAATAGTTTGTTCAAAACACTTTTATTTTAATGGTAATTTGATACGCTTATTAAATTGTTAAGCTATCGTTTGGATATACACTACTAGTCAAATTAATAAGTACACTATTTCTTTTACTATAACAGCTATTGTAAGTCAAGTCTTCAAATTTAAAAAATATATTTGGAAAGGTCATCTAAATTCCGATTGAATGATGCATAACTTTCCTTAACCCATTAAGTACCCATTGAAATATTCGAATTTTAAAAAACGTCAACTTTCAAAACTTCCTTCCTCGCTTTTAAAAAAAAAGTTGGGATGCAAAAACATTCTTCAAATCATTTTGGGAGTGACTGCAAAAAAAAAAATTTTCAAAAATCTTTTCGCTTTTATTTATTAATAATTTTTTAAAAATTGCTAAAAAATTCACTTATTCGTCATTTTTATACAATAAGTCAGCAAATTCAGCAAAATTATCGATTTAAAAAAAGCAATTGATCGTTTAACAAATCACTTCATGTACCTTTAGGTATGCGTCCGAAACAGGTAAAAAAAATTATTTACTTGCCAGGAATAATATCTAAATTAATGAATAGCTTAAAGTATATATTTTGTTTGGTTTTGATGAACTATGATTCTTATAATTATCCACATATAATCAATATTACAATATTCAAACATAATCGGATTGATCGAATAAATGTTAAGAATTGAATTAAATTGATGCATATTTCCACAATTCTGAAAAGAGCATGTAATTCCATAAAATCAGACATAATAAATATCAAAATCCACAAAAAGATCCAGCTGCTAAATGGAATTGTAATTACAATGGGAAGAGTAAGAGCAAAGAACAAGAACGAACAGTTTAACGGCACTTTATAAGTTCACATCACCCACCCACACACACACAGCCAGATAACCAGAGCTGAGGCCTGGACTACATACACACAGGGTCCACATACGATCCACATGCCCTGGAACTGGACCCAAGCAAACAATTGGGCTGCAGGACAGTTGCATGGACGGTGGAATGAAGGAGTGCCAAGGTAAGCAGTAGACAGAGACAACTACAGAGAGAGAGAGAGAGAGAGAGAGAGAGAGAGAGAGAGAGAGAGGAGGAGAGGAGGGGTAACTGATGCTCGTATCTGATTACAGTTTGAATGCTTGCAATGAACCAGAAAATTTGCTTTGTGCCGAGATTCGTTCGTGCTGCGGCCGCATCAAAAATTGGCCAGGTGGACATAGACGGACAATGGAACAGGTGCTGCCACTGTAGCCAGACTACAGCTTATTGCCACTGTCCCCGCTCTTTATCACTCCCTCTCTCTCTCTCTATTGCTGTTTCCCTTTTGTCTTTGTCATCCACTTTGCTTTGTCTGAGGCGCAGCTTGCAAAAAAGTGCAAAAGCAGGCAAAGATTTGCAGCGATAGCGAACAACAACAAGAACAATAAAAATTCAACGGAAAGAAGAAGCATTGCTCGACTTGCAGACACCCTGTAAAGCCCTTAAAATTAATATAACTTTTTTTTGTTAGTCAACAATATTTGTGAAAGTTGTAAAATTTGTTAAAGTCAACTTAAAAAAAATAAACGTAGCTCTGCTAGACTTACAGATACCCTGTAAAGGGCTTAAAACAAGATAGCTTTAGTATTTATAAAAACCATCTTTATGAAATTAACAGGAAATGCTAAAATCAAATCGAGAGCAATAATAGAAGCATTGCTGGACTTACAGATACCCTGTTAACAACATCAAAATATGACACTTGCATTTACAAAGTGAAATGAAATTACAGGACGCACTAAAGTCAAATTAAAAACAGCTATAATAACAATGAACGACTTGCAGATACCCTATAAATAATTTTAATGAAATTTTGCTTAATTATGGAATAAAAAATAGTGTAATTATGATCTGATTATGAATATACACATCTTATAGGGTCATAGCTGTTAAAGATACCCTTAACAGCAATGTTGTCGCTACAGGGTATAAGAAACGTGACTGGCAACAAGTACAAAGCCCAGGCTCGGCCCCAAGAGCTGAGGCTGCTGCTGCTGCTGCTGCCCCTGATGGATAGATGGACGGATAGATGGATGGATGGATGGATGAAGTGCGGCAACATGGCTGCAAAGCAGAAACTACGACAATTACAGTTATTTTATGAGTTTGCAGAGCATAACCAGCGGGCCCAATGCATCGACGTTGACGCCGGCCACTTCATTTTGCAAAGAGAGCGGAAATTTAATGAGCAACACCACCGACACCACCGCCACCACCGCCCATTTTTCAATGCATGCCTCATGCCACACACTTTTTGGGGCATGCTGCGGTGGTATGTGTGGTAATTGCAGCAGACTGCAAGTTGCAAGCTGCGCTTCATCAAAATTTCTCTCGAGGCACACTCTGGTTAAGCTGCAACTTGGGGCAGCTTTGTAATGATGCATTTAGCTGATTATGAGGCGCAAACCTCGACTTGCCACTGCCCCCAACTCCGACTCCTGTTGCCATTGCCGTTGCAATTTGCAAATGCCAAATTGGAGCGCAGCAACTTGCAACTTTTGTGGTCATTTAGAGCGCAGCCGAAACACACAGCACAGTGTGGGGCATGCAACGGGGCACACATTTTAGGGGATGTGGAGCATGGATAGAATTACTAAACCGTGCCCCATGGGCATACTAAAGGTTCCAATGACAACTCAATGGCATTCATTTTTTCAATTGAGTTGCTGCTGCGAGCATTTTTAATGAGCTCTTCGACGTTATACAGCACTGCAAGGCATTGAATATATATTTTTGAAAATGTAGAGAAATCAATGTTGGAACTTGAATTTAAGCTGATCTAATTTACGAGCAGACAAAGCAACTTTAATAAATAATCACAATGATCACAATTACAATTAGCGATAATTATACTAAATACTGGATAATTAACACAAAAAAGGGACAGATTGCTGAGTAGGCTAAGAGTTCAAGTTAATATTTTTGGATTTAACAACACTGTTTATCTGTAGTTTTTGTTAAAAACAGAAATTTTTAGATTTGCCTAGATTAGAGAACAGAAAATCATATCAAAATGCATTTGCAACACTTAAAATATTTAACTGTCTTAAACAGTGCTAATTATTGTATAAGCAAATTTTGTAAATATTCCTTTACAACGCCAATAAAGTCAATTTAAATGCAAAAAAAAGTCGTTTTGCAGCACTCAAAGCTCAACACTTTGTCAGTTTGGAGGCTAAACAGAGAGCTAAGCATTATTTATATTAAATTTGGATAATTACTAACATTAACTGATGCAGCTTAAAGAGTTTTGCAAAACTGGAAAGACAATGATGTCGCTATTTTTCGAATATATGTACAGACGAACTTTACCACATTTGGCTCATCTGATCATAACAAACGGTGTCAGGATCAATTCATAATTTTCTTGATGTAGAGAGTTTGTTTGTCCTATGTGGCTAAGCCTCTGGCTGGAATTCTGGGTACCGTGAATGTCAACTACCATGTTAAAAATACATTAGAAAGTGTTTTGCTGAATTTTAGAGGTCCTACGATGGAAAAATGTCCCAAAACTCATTTCAAGGCAAGAAATGATACCACAATATTGATGACTCTTTCGCCGAGCCATAACCCAGTGGATCATCAATGAATAATATATCGATAGAAGTAAGAGATGCTATGGACAACACATGTTGGCCAGTTGTGACAAGAAGACGAAAATACTTGGAAGAATACTCCTATCCCCAGATTCCGCAATCTCATTGCTTCTATAAAGTCCCGATGTGTCTAAATGATCTGGAAAAGGGGTGGAGCACACTTATACTTAATGTAGGCAACTAAGTGTATACTTATAAATTGTTGAAACTTATGTAGGAAACGACAATCCGTTATTTTCTCACTTTGTTCTTATTCTTTCGCACACCTGTATTTCGACTTATCCCAACAAAATTGCCATTATAAAAGATATAGACACAGCAGGATTTTAATTCTTTTAGGATATACGTAGCTTAAAGTGTGTACTATTCAAATTATATAAGGGTTTATTATAATTTTGTTGTTTTAACCCTTTTTTTTACCAAATTAATTCTTCTCATATGCTGTTCTTATTATTTCGCACACGTCTGTATATGTACATAACATATTTGTAACAATTGCCATTGAATAATCTTGTCCAGCTTTGCAGACCTACTTGAGTATTATATGATTGACTTTTAGAGTTGAGCACAATGTTGCATGCCTCACATGTTGCAAGTAATGTTGACTTGAGCTGAAGCTTTCCACATTGTTCAAGAAAGAAAACAGACTTGTAACATTATTTTGATGGCGCAGCTGTGTTGTTGTTGTTGTTGGCCATGTTTATTGACTTGGGCAGAAAAAGCACGAGCACGCGACTTTTACATCAAATTGTGGCCAAAACCAACTGTTGCCAGGTTACACGTCTAACGTGCCACACGCACACACATACACACACAGAAGACACCTAGCCAACAACAACAGCAACAGCAAAAACAGAAGACTCTCAAGTCGAGGGCTGAAGGCAAATCAATCGTTATAATGACCCCAAGAAAAAAAATGGGAGTTTTGTTTCTGCTCCGATTCGCGGCATAATTCATGGCTCGATAATACACTCGAGTCTCCTGTGTGAAATGTGGCAACAATGTACGAGTAAGTACGCGCTTGCTTGCCCCATATGGCGAGGCAGTCAATATTTTTAACATTTGCAGCAATTTCATTTCAGTTTTATTTTCTTTTCTTTTCTTTAGATTTCTTTCTCTTTTCCCCATGTTTGTATTGTACATAGTATGTGGCAAAAGGTTAACACCCCCGTCCCTCCCTTCTTGCCACTTCTCTCTCTCTCCCTCCTCCCTCCATTGAGCTCCTTTTTCGCCTTGTGCCTCGTGCCTCGTTTCGTTGCCGTTCGTTTAATTTTATTGCCTAATTTTCAACTTTGATTGCCGGCACAGCTCTCCTTCCCTTCCCTTCTTCTCTCCCCGTCTACTTCCATCACTTTCACGCTCGTTGACATTTCTTTTATTTTTATTTTATTCCCATTTTCTGCTTTGATTTTTCTCACTTTTTTCCCTCCCCTGTTAAACTTTCAATTTGGTTGCCAGCCCGCGACATAATCAATTTTTATATTTATTTGGCCTTTATTTTCATCGTTTTTTTTTGTCTGTTTTATTTGGCCATTGCGGCTGTTAATGTAGCGCCCACTTCTCATTTGGCCACGCCCACATGCATTAGGCCGCATTTTAGCCGCCCAATTGAATGTCAAAAGCATAAAGCAGGAGAAAGAAAAATGCAATTTGAAAAATTATACAACAGTTAACATCTTTAGCCGTGTAGTGGAAATTTCGAAATGGGGAAAAATTTGATTGTTTTCTTGCCAATTCGATAATTTGAGCACTTGGAAATTAGTTGGTTATGGTCACACTTAAAAAAGGTTACACAATAATTTATTTGCAATCTCATTTAATACATTTGTCAAGAAAAGGTGGAAATTTTCAAAAACGATTTATTTCATGAGTCGAGCTTAAAGACAAAGTTTATTTGATTAATTATAGAAATATCAGATCTACGGGTGGAAAGGCAGTAATGTAAGACTGTGCAGATAAAAGAAAATAAACATTTAGTTATGCTTGAGAAACAACAAATTCGCAGTTATCGTTCTAAATCAATGTGATTTCGAAATTACACCCATGGCGAGAAAATAGGTATTTCAAGCGGTAAATTATCAGTTTTGTTTGCTCAAAATAAGCTTAAATTCATGGTCAAATAGGGATGCCACAGAAATCGCTTCCGCTTGAATTTCACCTCAATTTCATTTCGCTGTGCCACAGGTCAATTCAATAATTTTACGCGAAATAAACTAGTGCTAAGTCCGCTGGCGTCCGATGCTGCCACATAGTCCGATTTAGATTTTCGAAGTCAGGGTCAGCGATGCCACATGTTTTAGTCAGAATTCGAAGTAACGTATTTAAAATATATATATGGAACCACTTTTGTTTTCCTTAAATTAAGCATTCAAAAAATAGCTCTTTTGAGGTAAATCAAGTTATACCGAATAAAACCTTTAACTCATTGTGCAATTTGTGAAAACATTTGTCACGAAGAGTTGCCAGACTAATGGCAGACAGTCGCTAGAGTTGACGAGTAATTTTTATTTTCTCGCGCCAATTACTTTTAAATTCGTATAGCTAAATAAATCAATTATTATATAAATGAATTAAATTATATAAATTAAATAAGAAAAAAAATGAAAAACTTATTGTTCTGCAATGAAAAGCCTAAAAAAGTTGCTAAGCAAACCCTTGGGTAATTTCATCTGAGAAGGTGTCAACCCTTAGCAGCCTTCTTCGAAAAGGTTGGTGAAAATACTAAAAAAAATTAAATCTGTCGAGGTTCTGTAGCATCTCGGAAGTTTCCGTGCGGAAATGCTTTCTGCGGAATTCTAATTCGCTTACGATTTCTGTGGCATCCCTGATAGTTTAATTATGCTCAATTCGCATAAAACGCAGAAAAGTTTTTGGCTGTTGGAAAAACTCACGGTGGAATATCAATATAACTAAAATAATACTAATAATAATCATCATAAAAATTAAGAATGAAATTTAAATTTTCTTTCCAAAAGAAGGTTTTAAATTGAAGATTAAATTAAAAATCCATTACAAAAATGATACGCGATGCGAATTTCGTAATTTCCCTTAAGCTCCATCTCTTTATGAAACTGAAGCTAAATTAAAAGAGATTTCATTGACCTCTTCACAAATTTCAAATCTACCTACAATTCTTTAATTGGCTTGCAACAACCACTCGAAACTGAACTTAAAAGACATATGTAACTATAAAAAAAAAATAAGAGTCTTGTCATAAACTCGTTCTGCAAAACACCTTTAATAGATGCAACGCCTCGACGTTGCACACAGCCCACAGTAGATGCAACAACATGTTGCAAGTATGCGTTATGGCTACATCCAAAAAGTGTTTAAGGAATTTCTCAACACTTAAGAGTACACACACACACACACCCTAACAAACCCACTCAATAGGTAGATAGATGGATATGTAGATGTATATATTTAGATAGATAATTCCTATAGATCATGTCATTCACACTGCTTTAAATCTGTCTACAACATTTAAGCCAAACATTGACTTGGCCCATGGAAAAGCCAATCAACAGTTTCACACATTTATAGAAACAAACAGGGAATCTTTTAATACAATATATACTATATGTATGTATAGAATAGATTCATAGATAGATATATGAATCTCCCTATTCACCTGTTGCAGTTGTCACTACAGGCTATTAGCCATGGCTTAAAGATCACGCATTATGGTCAACCACAAATCGTAATACTTGTATATTAAATACATATATATACGACTATATTTAGTTACACCTGTTGGGCACGTGGGTGCGGTCCAATTGTTGTTCAGGGCCAGCATCTAAGCAAGTTGCAGGTGCATTCATGTTGCTCTTGCTTTTGCTGTTTTTGTTGTTGTTGTTCCTTTGAGAGCAACAACGCCAACGCCAAATGGGCAAATGGGCCCAAAAACTATTTATGTGATAAATCTTTCGACTTCGACAACATTCGCTGGCGCTCCCCACACAAAACTGCCATTCGGATTGAGAATAAAAAAAGGAAGTGACGAAGTTTAAATACCCTAACTTATCTGTTTTTCAGTTGAATTTGTCGAGCACTGTAAAGTTTTTTTAGATTTTTTTAGTTTCCTTAGGAAGATTATTATTTAAATTATAGTTCACTGAGAAACTTTTAACTAGGAATAGTAAGAAATTAACTTAATTCTTCTTGAACTAACCAAAAAATCAAAAACTCTCAATTCAGAACAATATTCTTGATCTAATCCATTAAATTTAGATATACTTACAATTTTGTTGTACTATTAACGATAAGTTGTCCAAATATAAGAAAAAGTACATATATTTCATTAATTTAATTAATTAGTTTCTACAACTTTTTTCATTAGCACAGATAAAATAAAAAAAAATAAATGTGCATTTCTGTTAATATAATAAGCGCATCTAAATAAATTGTTATTATTTAAAAAAAAAATGTATATCTACACAAATAAAATAAAAGTTATTTGGCACGATATTTTCGGTTGAACTCAAAATAGGTTGCCATAAAGTTAAACTCAAGTAATACTGGGAACTCTCAACAGGAATATACATATTTTGAGCTTTTACCCTTTGCAAGTGTATCTTGTAGATACACGCAGTTGTCGAGATACACACGCACTCACGTCTGTGCCATCAACTGGCAATCTAAAGTCTAGCATTATGATATCTGCATGCTGAACTATCATTAGCGTCATCGGAACAACAACTTTGCTTTGTTTTCAGCTCTTCTGCTTTTCTGCTTTTTGCTGTCGCTCTTCTGTTTCAACGTTTTCCGCTTTCCGTTTACAGCTTTTCGTTTTTCATTTGGTTTCTCATCGTAGGCGGTGGCATTGGCGGCGTCTTCCACTTGGCTTCTTGGCTTGATTAAATGTTGCCAACGACGATGAACGATGACGAACTTGAAGCTCAATCAGTTTCAGTCTGCCAGCTCAAATATGAAAGAACATTGCCTCATCTCCCTCATCTACTTCCCCCCTCATCTTCTTTGACCTTCCTGACAACCACAATTGCCCAGACTCATCATATTCATCGTTGTCGTCGTCAACGTCTCAAGAACTTTCAACAACAAAACAAAACAAAACAACACACAAAAAACACACGCAAAATTTGCCAACGGAAGTGCTGCCAAAAATTGAGAAGCTGCTGCCGCCTCGCTCCACAAAATTGCCACACATTGCTTTCTATTTGTTGTTGCACACACACACGCACATTCCTTATGGTTTAACTTTGGTTTATCATCTAGTCAAATTAATGCCTCAAATATTTGTTGCAACCGCTTGAATGTTTGCAATTTCCTATAGAAATTTCCAACCAGTTTCATCTTCAAAAAATTGTTGTGGCAACAGATAATTATCTGCCTGATTTTGTAGCTTTAATTAAGTTTTAATATAATTAATAATTATAAATAAATGGTAAATACAATGTACATATTAATATTTGCAGTTGAGTCTTTCGGTTTCTGATCAAATTCAGTTAAACTGAACAACTGAACAATTATTTTAGAAGCTCTTTATTTCCCTAACTTGAAAACTGTTACTCCAAATAATCATAGTCCTCACTTCTCAAACTCGGCTTGTAGAACTTCTCTTTTGAAATCAACTTCTTAAAGTTCTCTTCTCAATTTTTTTTTTTTATTTAAAATCTTTTTTTTTTTTTTTTTTAAAATTTTTCCATTTTGACGTCAGTTCTCGAATTTATCTTATTTATTAATCTATTTCTGTTCGAACTTCTTTACTTCTTTACGTAACTTTTCGAATATATTAATTTTATACTAACTACTTTAACTTCTCTACTCGAAATTAACCTTTAAAACTTCTCTTTTCGAATTTGCTAATTAAAATTCTCTACTAGAACTTAGTCACATTTATTTTTCTACATAGTTAAAAATCGACTCTGTGATTCCTTCATTCATTTTTGGAGCCCCCTTGTTTGGCGAAAAGTACATTATAGTAACTATATTAATATTTGAAGTGATTTTTATTATTTTATTTTAAGCAGTGTTTGCTTTTCCATAGTAAGTGCGGGGTCTCCGACAGTCAACTATACTCGACTGTAGAACCGTCCACTAGTTATTCATTCATTCTCTATTAATTTTAAATCTTCTACTTGAACTTCTCTACTTGTGCTCAAAAACTTGAGTTGAACTACTGTTTAACTCTTCTCGCACTTCTCAAATCGATTATTTTTACTTGAATTTAATAATTAAAACAGTGAAGAATTTTTTAAAACCTGAGTGGAATTGAAAGTGATTTCTAAATAAATTTTTCACAACTTTGACATTGTCATACTTTCGGCATTACGTTGACACGACAATGCTTAACTACTCTGTCAATAAACAATAAAGTAAAGTAACAAATGATCTTCGTTTGTTGTTGTTGCTGTTGTTGTTGTGTTACAACCATTTGTTGTGTGTCATGTTGCAAGCGCAACCAAAAATCAATAGGTCAATAAATTTGTTTCATGTTACTTTTCGCTCAACGCGTTCCATATGAATTATGTACAATTAAATATCGCTTCTTCTCTCTCTTTCTCTTTTTTAGCTCCTTCTCTGTCTCTCTCTTTTCTTTATCTGCAGCTCTTCATCAACATGATAAACGACGCAATTGACATCGTGTTGAGCCATAACAGACCCCCCAAAAAAGAAAGAAGAAACAATTTTGTAATCGCTGACGCGCCACAAAAATTGGTTACCAAATAGGTTCGAGTGGGTTTCACACGATAGAGGGAGAGAGAGGGAGGGAAAGAGGGCTACTGATAAGACAGGTGCAGCAAAATGAACTGAACGAAAACGAAAGTCGTTGAATTCGTTGACGTTGCCTGCGGCAGATAAAACTTTTGGCAGAAGAGAGAAGAGAGGAAGCAAAGTGATAGAGAGGGCGATGGGGGTAGGGGGATAGTGGTGGCACCTACGAGTATCTGGGTTGCATTTATTTGCTGGCAATTTGTTGTTGCTGTGACTGTGACTGTTTTTACTGTTATTTGCTTTTAGCGCCCGCGGCCATCGATTTCATTTGACTTTTGCCTACGCTGTTTGCTCAGCGATTTGTTGTAGATACAATTCGGTACACGAAATAGATAAACTTGCTTCTACTCCACTCTGGGGGAGAGGGATAGGGGGGGGGGGGGTCAGTGGTCTATAAACAAACAAATTACAAACAAATTGTGTCGTCGATTGCTTGGCTCGTTTCAGTGATGGCTGAGTTTCAAGGGCTAAAAAAGCCAAGTTGGCTTAAAAAAGGCTGAAAAGCTAAAAAGGTTAAAAAAATAGCCAACGTGTTTAACAAATTTGTTTAATGCAATCAATTCTGCATCTAGCTTCACAACACATTTTAAACGAATGGTCCAAAAATTAATATATTTTGTTCAAGTGAAACATTTTTTTAAGACTCTCTGGCATCTGCAAATATTAAAATAAAATAAAAATTTTGCTGCATCCATACAAATTTACCAATTTAAATAAATATACTTTTTTGTACTGAAATATTATTTTCTCGAGTTTATCTGTAAAGTAGTCTAATTATTTTTCTAAATTTTTCAGAATTTTAGCTTTTATTAAGATTTCTCAAATTTTCTAGCTATTCAAATTACAAAAAAATAGCATACTCTAGCTACGCTGACATCACTGACACGACCAACGTTGACTGCCCCCTGCCCTCTATCTCTTGCCCCATGCGGCAAACAAAACTTTCGACTGCTGCTGCCCTCTTATCGGTGGGCAACTTGTGCGACATTCTTTTGCAGGTGACGACTGTGTAAGTATCCATGGCATATCCATGGGTCACTAACCATTCGACGCACCACTTAAATGTCCCCCAGTCTGTCCGTCCATCCGTCCGTCTGTCCGTCTGTCTCTCGACTCTCCAACAATTCTGAGTTATCGACAGTGCAAAGGCGCTGATAAGACGCAAACCGGCAATATACATGGCTATTCTGCTTGTCTCCGTCTCTCTTTCGCCAATTCTCCCTCTCTTTCTGCATCTTTTCTGTGATTGAGCCCACATATGTACGTTTGTCTAGACCAAAGTTGGCAATGTGGGAAAGTTGGCAATATGTGGTTGAAGCTGCAAGTTCTCAACTAGAAATTGACATTAAAGTTTCAACAATGCAATTGACAACTATTTTATTATGCTGAACAGTTGTTATAAACATTTAATTTATCTCAATTTGTAGTCTAGATTCTAAAATATAAGTTCCATCAGATGTGTTTAAAATTTCTCTTGATTTTAATAACAATTAAACGAAATTTCAAACGAAATTTAAACGAAAAAAAGACAGATTTAATTGAACCGACATATTTTCAACGGAACTAAGTCTTTATTTTTTGATTTTAACAATATCATTAAGCCTTGTGCTTTTTCATATTATAAATAAATTCATTTTAAATGTTTTTTTTTTTGATTTCGTTACATTTAAATTATGGGCAAAGAATTGTTATTTTAAGTTTACAATTATATAAAAAAAAGTTTCTCAGTGAGTTGAAAATTGATTAATTACAAAAATAGTTTAAACTTTAAAAAAAATATTTAATTTACTTTCATTTATTTCTTTTATTATTAAAAAAAACATTTCTGTCTCCTAAAACTCTAAATCTTTAAGCTAAATTCCACATACATCAGAAATTATTCACTTTATCATATAATGATGTTGATTGATAATAAAAATAATAGATTTTTCCCAAGCGTTTCATTATAATATAATAAAAAATTATTTATTTTATGGCTCATTTAATGGAATAAATTAAAGTTTCCCCGGTATTCCCCCTTCCACATTCTGAGTGCAGTTTGTATGAATTTTCTTCCGCTTTATAATTATTTATTTGTAATTTCTTTTGTTTTTGGTAGCATCAAATTTTCTTCATAATAAGCATTTATTTAATATAATATTATTGTTAAACTTACGTGAGCAAAGAAAATACTTTAATATTTCTGCTTGAATATGCAAAATTGTTGTGACTTTCTCTCGCTGTCTCGCTCACACACACCGTCGCTGTCGCTATCGCTGTCTCTGTCTGTGAGTTGCTGATTTTAATTTTCTCTGTTTTCCGTATTTTTTTTGCTTCTCTTGTATTTTGGGGACAGTTCGTTGACGTTTTGACGTGAATTATTTAAAATGCAACTTGGTGCATAAATTCGCCGCGTTGCAGTTGCAGTTGCATTTTCATAGCGCTGTTTTCATTTCGATTTCGTATTTTAATTAAAACAAATAATGTTCAAGAAATTTTTAATTTTATTTTCATTTATTTATTTGACTTTGGTTGTTGTTGTTGTTGCCGTTTGTGTTGTTGTTGTTGTTGTTGCTGCTGGCATTTGCATAGTGCAGTCAAGCGCGCGCTCGCACATTCATTCAATCATTCATTCAGTCATTCATTCCGTTTAACCAAGCTGTTGTTGGCATGGCAGCTGACACGCCCCCTACGCCCCTACTAGCATATATATTTCATTTACTCGAGCGCACAATGCACGTAAATTAAGCCCACAATGAAAAAATAAATTGATATAAAAAAAAAACAAAATATTGTACATACAAAAATAAATTTAAGAAATACATTTTTTAAGCTTGTGATCTGTACAAATCGCCAGCGCTTTTCTGCGCGACTTTTGCCGCGCTTAAAGTTTTGCTTGGCACCAAAAGCAAACGAAGCGCAGTCGACAGCGACGTCGGCGTCAGCGTCAGCAGCGCTGCTAACTGCATTTGCTTATGACTTTGGCTTGTTCTGCTGCTTCTTTTGCATTTTACAGTTAATAAACGTTAACCGCAAGTAGCCCATGGGGCGCTGGCCTCTTAACGGCGCCTCCAAAGTGTTGCAAGTGCCGCATATTCCCCCTTCCCCCACTGCCCCTCACTCTTACGCCCTTTAAGTGTTATCACATTTGTTGTAAAATTTATTTGCTAATGATTTTAGATGGCATTAATGTTTGTTGCCGAAGCATCAAGTCGAAAGTGTTGTAAATGGGAAATGGGAAATGGGAAATGTGAAAAATGTGAGATGTGAGAATGGAAAATGTAAGATACATGTGTAGCTAGCATGTCTACACACATTTTATTTTTAGATACTTAATCACATGTTGAGCACTTCAAATGCCCCATGAGACAGTTTTACACAAATATTTCGAAAAGAACTTGAAGAGTTTTCCAAGTTATTCACAAAAGGCAACAATTTGTAAGTACTATCTCAACTTTAATCGATTCGCATTCAAGATATTTTCAATTATAATATTGTATAAATATTTTTATTAGACCCGTTTTTATATTAATTTATAATAATATCTACATATGTCAAGTTTCTGTTTGTTGAATCTTTTTATGAGTTACATTTCTATTTTTGTGTATTAAGTTTGCAAGAAAAGCTATAAAAGTTCATTCTATTTTAATGAATAAAACATCTCATACAAATTTGTATAACAGTTTCATAAAATTTAAACTGAATGATCTACAGATTTGTCGAGTACATTATAGCAAACAATCTGTATAATAATAGTATTATTATTGGTTATATTTTTATTTAATAATTCAAAGCTAATTGTCAAGGAATTCCAGAAAGAAATTCGAATATCTCAAGAAACAACATCGTAAAGATATCAAGGAACTTAATGATAAATGTAATATTTAATACATATATTTGTAAATATGCCATGAAATAAATCCAAAAGTATAATTCATAAAAAAATCTTTGTATCTATAACAATAAATTGTATGATATATTTATCGTAGATAAAAGAATATGTATTCTGTAAATCCTGAAGTATGAAACACCGATTAATAAATATTCACATAAAATAAAAAAATAAAACATTTACAAATCTATGCAATACTATATCTTTTAGATTATTAGCATCAATATTCCTTTTAATTACAACAAATACTGACAATCCAAAAATCATGCTCATTTAAGTCACAATCAAGAGTCCAATTAAGATATTTTGATATGCGTATTTTAAAGATAATAATCATTCATTTAATTTGATTTGATTTGTGATTTTATTGATGATATGAAAAGCAGCTCATAAAATGGAATTACTCGTACTCGTAATTGGGCAATCTCCCCCGGCTTGTAGTATACTTGTATTTTCTGTGATATTGTTTAAAGAATATCTCTTTGTACTGAGTCAGAGTCAGAGTCAAAACTTGATTTGGGGGCAGATACGAGTCGAGTACCAGAGAGTAAACGAGTTAAAGCGAAGTGAGTCATAGAGAGTCTCAAAGTCTCAAACTACGTCCAACTGTCAGTTCGTCGTCTGTCCATCTGTCCGTCTGTCCGTCGCTGATCCGCTTCACTGACTTTTGTCCACGCCCCCATGCAATAAACTAGCATTCACATGGTTTTCAATATTTACTCTTATTCATAAAATATTTAAATTTTCAGTATTTTTTTTATTCATATTGGCCTGCAATCATTTTTTGCACTTTTTGCAAAACTCCAAAACAAAAACAAATGAAAAAAAAATACCAAACGAAATTAAAACACAATTCGGCACACACGGCAACAACAACACAAAACACAAACAAAACAAAACAAAATAAAATTTGGTTAGGCAGCGCAGCGACTGCGCTGCCAGCGGCTAAAGCAAAAGCAAAATGCGGCTACGCTCGACCAACAGCAACAACAAAATCAACACCGCCAGCAACTTTGCTGTGCTTTGATTTGATATTTCTATTTTTCTTTTTGTTTTTTCTGTTTCCCTTTTTTTTTACATTTCTTGGGTTTCTTTAATTATTTCAATTAATTATTGTATTTAGATTATATAACTTTAGATTACTGTCAACTAATTATAACTGCACAGCAATAACAACAACGACAACAAAATTTCGGTAAACGCAGCGCCATTTGTAATCAAATTGTATTTGGCATTTTCTTTAGTTTTAGTTTTGTTTTTATTTTTTTTATTCGTATTTATTTTTATTTTTTTTGTTGATGTTTGCTTTGCACACAAACGTTAATTTTTGATCAAATCGGCCAACACACACGCATAGGCACAACAGCTACAACAATAAGAAAAACAACACAACACAAAAACAAAAATCAACCGCACGTTGCGCTTACAAAACTTTCGTCCGTCGCCTGTGGAACGCAAAACACAACTGAGCTAACGAAGCCGGCAGTGCCGGCCGACAGCAACAGCAGCGCAGCAGCAGCAACAGCAACATCGACAGCAACAGCGGCAGCAGCAGCGGCAGTGGAGCTCGTTCTCGTATTCGTGTTTGTTCGCGTTCGCTCTTTTGCTCTGCCACCCGCTTTACCATACGCAGTTCTCTTCTCACACAAAACATGTGAAGCCGAATGCACACTGAGCCCACAGCTATTGATTGCTGATTAAAATATTTGTTTATTTAAAATTGGTGTACTTTGCAAGTAATATATAGTATTGCAGCAAATAATAAACGGCCTTGTCCGCCCAATATTAATACTAATAAAATGAAACAATATATTCTAAATTAGGAGCTATAATCCACAATGTATTAAATATGTACTTGATTTAATGTAGAACAATTGCTAAAGGAATTTTTATTACTTTAGAAATGTTAATTACATAAAAGACAAAACATATGTATATATGTACATAGCCCAAATGTAACTTTATATTCAATTTGAAAGATATGCTAACCAGTGTGCGTTGGAGTGCGCTTGTTGTTGCTGTTTTTTTGATGATGCTGTGTGAGCAAACGAAAGTGTGTGTGTGTGTGTGGAACGAGTTTGCCGTTGGCGTTCGTCGCAGTCGCTGTCGCTGCGTTGGCAGCATGCAGCGGTTTGGGGCTGCTGCTGCTGCTGCGCTGCCCACATTGAAGTTAAGGCCTTTGTTGTTGTTGCAGTTGGTGCTGCTGCTGTTGCTGCTTCTGCATGCGAGTAAATTGCGCAAATCGCATGCGTTTTTTTGTTTTTTTGTTTTTGTTTTTAGCGTCCACAGATCGCTGGGCGTTGATTGCGTATGCGTGCCATATGCTTGTGCGTATGCAACTGCTGCAACTGCAACTGGCTACTTGCAACGCGCATTGCAGGTCGTTTCGATCAAAATCAACAAACAACAAAAGCAACAAATTAAGAAAACAAAGCGCTCGCATTGTTTTTGGCTAACCGCATTGCAGACGCGCATAAAACGCGTGCGTTTTTCAAAACACAAATTACAAAAACAAAAACAAAAATAAAAATTACTATTAAAAGCGCCGCATCCACAGTGCAACAAGGCTGCCATACAAAAACAGACGGCGGCCACATCGTTGCGGCCCGTCTCCCACCCCCTCTCCCCCCCCCCCCCCTTCAACCCACATACACACAAACTATAAACGTACCTAATACTTACATATGCATAGGCTGTTTTACACTGTAGCACAAGTGTTGGACTTTTACAAATAACAAAAATTAAAGAATTAAAAATTAAAATATTATTTTAAACATTTATTTTTGTATTATTAATACAAATATTAATTAGATTAAATAAAATTAAAAATATTAAATACCTATTAAATTTGTCAACAAATCTCTTGTGTTTAATTTTGTTTAACTTTAATGCAAACTTTTGTTTTTCTGTGTAAAACGCACCCAATTCTGCTGACGTCGCTGCTGTTGGCCAAAAAGCTCAGCGAAGCGTGCGAAGTAGTCGACGCAGCAGCAGCAGCAGCGGCAGTCGACGCAGCAGCAGCAGCGAGAACGACAGCTAAGCAAAGAGAGTGGGAGCTATTGAAGATCGTCGTTGCTGCTGAAGGCGTCGGCTGCCAAGGAAGTGGAACACATGTGCATGCGTGTGTGTTAGTGAGTATTTAGCATTGTCATGGCAACTTGAACGTGGGAGAGCCCTTCGTCAAGTTGCTTTAAAGTTTTGTTCGTGCTGCGGTCTTTGTTCTTGCCGTTGTTGTTGTTATTGCTGTTGTTGTTGTGACCTCGGGCGATAAAGCGACCAAACGATCGACCAGCTGTTGCTTTGTTAGCAAAGAGAGCAAATTAAAGTGAGAGCAAGTAAGCGAGTGAGCGTAAGTAGCGGTATTTTAAGCAATTTAACAGGCAAAGTTCACAACGTAAATGATAGAGAGAGAGGGAGAGCGACAAATAAATCAAAATAAATGCCAGACAATTATTAATTAAAGTAATTAATATGATTTGCTTAGAGCGAAGTGAACAAGTGAACAAGGAAGGGGCGAGTGTCGACATTGGCTAAATGCCCATTATAATTTCTTGGCCATTTGGCGAGGGATTCGCCTTTAATTACATATGCAAAGCCAGGCGTCGCTTCAGAGAGAGAGAGAGAGAGAGAGAGAGAGAGAGAGAGAGAGAGAGAGAGAGAGAGGGAGAGAGAGAGAGAGAGAGAGAGGGAGAGAGAGTCACCAAAAGTGATGGGGGAAATTTGCACATGTGCTGACTATTGCATTTGCTGTCCTGCTCTAATGGCATATATTACACAAATTGAAAAACTATTGACAAGCCCAACCCCCAAAAATGGCACTTGTTTCCCCTCCTGACCATCTCTCTCTCTCTCTCGCTCTCTTAACGGCTTGGACGGGTCCTCATAGCATTATCACATGCGATAAATATTTATATGGAAATGTAATGACTGCCTCCAGCCTACTTACTCCCCTCCCCTCCCCTCCCCACTCACTACACAGTTCCTGTGGCTCGGACGTCGCGCAATTAATGTCACCACATCCTTTGGGCCTTATTAATGTCCTTGGGCCTTATGCCGTCTGCTTGGACTGCTTGGCTTTTATTTTGGGGGAGGGTGATGCTGCCATTAATGTTCTACCACCCCCCCTTCCCACCCCATATCAACATCCCGGTAAAAACAATTAATTTGCCCATAATGCAATTTATATCGGTTTCAGCTTCAGTTTCGGTTTCAGCCTCAATCGTCGTTCATTTTTGGCATTACGAGAGCGGCTCCTCTGGGCCACGTTTCCGTATCCTTCTGGTTGGCCACATAATGTGCATATTTCTGGTTGTTGCGTTTTGTTTTAAGGCCAAATGATTAATTATAAATAAACAATAAGCACGAGAGTTGGCAGTCAGCAGCGACCACAAAATATTTTAATGGCCATGAAATATTTCCCACCTCCTCCTCCTCCCCTCCCATTAACATTGTGTTTTGTCGCATCTTTAAGCCGCGATTATGTAGTTGTGTGCAGACAAAGTCCATAAACAGTCAAAAACACTTGTTGGGAATTATATTTCCCTTGATTTTTGAAGAATTTAATAAATAAATTTAAAAAAAAAAATCATTTTAAAGATATTTTTCTTTTAATTATCAAGGTAAAATCAAAAAGATAGTTTTTGTGTAATTATTGATTAATTAATTTTATTGCTAATTCGCCTAAAAGTATTTGACTTGTGAAATTACGGCGAATACGGCTTTTGGATTGTGTCCAGTTAACAATTTTTTTTAAGGCAAAAGAAAAACATTAAAAATTTGTTATTGATGTTGTCTAAACAGCCTAAAAGCAGGCAATTGAAAGTGTTTCAACGCTTTGATAATATTGCATAAATCTAAGCTTTATAAATAAATAATAGTAAAAAGGCTGTCATCAATTTTCGAACTCTATAAATCTAGTATATAATATATAATAATATGATATAATATACATACATATGTGTAAATAGTAATATAATATAATATTATATCGAATGCTGAAACTTACAAACACAACAGCTTTTTTGATTAATCCCTTTTTCCCAATACAATTAAAAATATTCAACAAACATTTAATATTTTTTCGGTAACTGAAACTGTTAAGATGTACCCATTAAACTTAAAGTTACTGATATTTATTCTAAACTTCAAATTATACTTAAGAATTCACTTTCTGAATTTTGTATGCAATCTCTTTGAAATTTTGAGCACAGATCAATGATATGCCGATATTCCAATATTTAAAAACTTAATTCTTATAATATTTACTTTATTATGATAATGGTTAAATGCAGGGATTAAAACCGAAACAAATATCGGTTTCAGTTACGGTTTCGGTTCTGTTTGGATTTAGATTTTCGGATATCGGTTACGCAAAATCTTTGAATAAAGGTTTCGAAACGGTGAACCTGGTTTTCATGTAAAATGTTTCGGTTTTGCAAATACCGGTATGATTCTACAGGTTCACTAATAAAAATATTGATTTAAATAAATATAATTGCATACATTATTAATATACATATGTAATGATTAATTACATCGGCAACAATATATAAAAGAAAATCGAGAATAATAATATAATATTAAACTAATAACAAAATATCCGAGATCGCAAACAAGACTTATGAGTCGGAAAAAATCGAAACAGTTCAAAATTTTCCGTTGAAATATTATTTATTAGACTTGTTTTTTAATTAGTTGTAATTGAAGCTTTTGAGTAAAGTTTCATTTTGAGCTGGTTGAAATAAGCAGTGAGCCACTGTACATATGTGTAAAAAGTAATATCATATAATATTATATCGAATGCTGAAACTTACAAACACAACAACTTTTTTGATTAATCCGCTTTTCCCAATACAATTCGAAATGTTCAACAAACATTTCATATTTATTCGGTAACTGAAACATTAAGATTAACATTAAACTAAAAATTACTAAATATTTATTCTGTATTTCAACTTATACTTAAGAATTCATTTCTGAATTTTGTATGCAATCTTTTTGAAATTTTGAGCACAGATCAATCAAACTTAGGATTTAATTCTTATAATATTTACTTTATTATGATTATGATTAAATGATTACTTCGTACAATGTTAGATACGTTTATGCTAGTTTTTCCCCAGTATTAATTTCAATTTAGATCATGGAAAACTAAGCAATGAGATGAACACATTTCAGTGATTGTGTGTCTGTTATTTTCAGATAAATATCATTGAGTTTCACGATAAATATCGAAACAAATTTCCGCAAAATTTGTGCAGTTGCCACAACTCAACTTGAAACTGTCTGCATTTGATTTCTTTGACACAATTGGATAGTTTCGCTGACAAGAGCCACCCACGAGGAGCCGACACATCAGAGGCAGACAATCTCTATGTCACACCCCCTAAACCGCCCCTTTTCAACATAGAATTCCATATTGTAAACAAACTGTCAAATTTGGTAAACTAAAAATGAAAAAATTATAAAGAAATGAGCTCAAATGTTTGCGGAACTTGCGGCATATGGTTAAAGATTATGTGGAGGATTATGAAGTGGTCGATGATAATGATGTAGATAATGATAATGATGCTGTGGATTTGTTATGGCATTGACCTGACTTGATGCCTGCATACAACTCGACAATGTCTCGCCAAAGATATTAGATTAAAGATTGTTGATACTTCCAGTTATAGATACCGTAACAACAGACAGTTGCAATTACTTAAAAAACTTTGTACTTACAACACGAAAACCAAGTTGAAGTGGGCAACTTACCTGCAAAATAAAAGAAGAAATGTAAGAAATGACATTAATTGAATTTGCTTTTATCGCTGTTGTTGTAATTTAATGCTTTTTCACAACAACAACAACAATAAACATAATAAAATATATAAAACAACAAGAGCAGTAACAAAAAAAAAACATGTACAATGTAAAATAATTAAAAACTTTCCGAGTAGCAAGATTTTAAAATTGTTCCGAGGCTCCCACAGGCCATTGACGGGGTCAAGAAATTGGCATTCTAAAGGGACTATGTCCTTTGCCCCCTTGCTCCCTTTTGTTGCAGCTGAAGCAGCTTGAAAATATTTTTACGATAAAGCCCCCAAGCAATATTAACAACAACAACAACAACAGGAGGAGGAAGAGAAAGACAACCCTGGGGCGGGGTACAGTCAGTTAGGTGGGTTCCAACAAGGACAGCGACAGGACAACTGTAGCCTGTAATTAAATAATTCCCATGCCCAGGCCGAGGTCCAGAACCAGGTCCATCTCCCCAGCAGCAACTTCAGCTCCATCAGCAACAACAACAACAACAACAAAGAAAAAAACAACAAAAGTATCTTAACGGCATGCGGCGCCATTTGAAGTTGAAGTAGCAAAAAAAAATGATGCTTCAATATGCTAGAGTGATTGACTGATTGATACCCTGCATGCAACTCAACTGAATACTTACACAGAAAAAAAATTTGCCATTCTAAAATCAAGTGTAAAATATGTACCTAATTTAAGCTCGCATTTTTTAAGTATGTATTCAGGATTAAGTTGATTAATCAAGCCTGTATCGGTATTAAAATGGGAAAATACACATTTGCTGAGCGCGAGAGGAAAATTCTCTCTCGGCCTCTCTCATTTCAACCGGTCCGGTGGCTCAATGGTTAAAGTCGCCGACTCCAGATTGAAAAAAAATCTGGGTTCAATTCCCCCCGTCAATTAAAAAAAAACAAACTAAAAATAAAAAAATGTTAACAAAAAATTTAAAAAAAAATATATATTAAAAAAAATATGTTAAAAAAACGTTTAAAAAAACCGTTTAAAAAAAATCATAAAAAAAAATTTGTTAAAAAAAAATTAAATGTAACGAAAAACATTATAATTTATAAAAATTGTTTGCCTGAATTTAAGAATTTCAGGATTGAATTCGGGATTGAAAAAATCAAGTATTTCATACTTGATCTAAGAAAATCCAAGATTACCCCACTTCTGACATCGTTTCGGATTGAATTCGGGCTAAATATCACGGATTTTTTTTTCTGTGTACTGGGGCAGACTCTCATATTTTAAAAGTATTTATTAAAGTATTTTCTGTCTCTATTTCATCATTCTATAACTTTTATTATTATCAAGCTATTTTTTTATAAACTTTCAGAGCAGTAAGTTGAAAAAAAATCATACTTTTAGTTTTACAAATATTTTTTAATGCCTTCAAATAGGAATAGTTCCCTTTTTAATATTGTAAGTATATAAAATGTAATTGTATTTTAGGTCTTAAGGAATATCTTATACATATGTGATATAGTTTTCGATTTCATAAAACACAAATTGAAGAATTACCCCATTTATATACATAACTTGTGTATTCATAAAGATTTAAAACTGCTGTAGAAATTGTAGAAACATCTGGCTTTATTTTTTTAGACTTAGTGAAAAAAAACCATATAATAAAACAAATCTAAGAAATTTCTAGTTAAATGCAAATAAAGCTTACATATTATCTATATTTATATATATCTCCGTCACTAAACCAAATCACTTTTCCAACTAAAACAACACTCCTTTAGCACGTGTTATGACTACAGGGTATGTATAGAAAAAAAGCCAACAACAACACGCATGCTTGGGGCCACCAAGAGAGGCAGGAGAGGAATGAAGGAACATTAGGAAAGGAACGAGAAGAGGGGACTGCGAAAAACTGACTGTGGAGCTGTTTGCTGTCTGGTTGCCCGCACCAATTTCTAAGAGGGAGCAACACACGCCAAACTATTGCTCCCCTAGGATAAATTAATAAATTTTCCAGCGAAAGTTGCCATCGGGCAAAATGAGAGCAATCGAGAGAGAGAGAGAGAGAGAGAGGGGGGGGGGGGGGGGGGGGTTAGATGTGTAGAGTCAGTGCAACAAATAAACAAATAATCATGAAAAAAATAAGGAAACAAATTACGAACATTTGTATAATCGTTAGCCAAAAGTTTAAATACACTCTAAATTTGAGAATATACTTAAAACTGATTTATAAACATATTTTTCGAATTTAAACTATAAAATTGTTTAAAACAGTTTAGTTGAAAAATTAGTCATTATATTAAAATTAATTGTATAAACAATTTTATCCACAATCATGAGTTTTAAATTAGTTGATCTATGAAAAAAATTTATATTTCAGTTTAGGAAAAAAAAAATGAATTAAATAAATAAATATTCTGATGAAATTTCACTAGTTTAATTATTTATTTTTTATTAATGAAACTGAAACTAATGTGTTTAGTCCAAATGTTTAAAAAAAAAATTAACATATTCTGATTAAAATAAAACTAATTAATAAAAAAATTCAATTTTATAAATTGACATATACAATACCTCAGGGAAAGAAGTATATGTGGGTGAAGTTATTCAAAAAAAATATACTTTTAACACAAAAGATTTGATGCAGATTTCTTAAAATAATCTTATCATTTAGTTTGCTTTTGAATGACACAAAAATTTTCTTAACCCATTAAGTACCAGTGGAAAAATTAGAACTTTTGTAAAAGTGTTTTTTTTTCACTTTTTTCCTCGATTTTTTACAAAAAATATTTTGATGCAAAAAAATTCTTGAAACAATTCTAAGAGTGACTGCAAAAAAAAATTTTAAAAAATATTTTTGCTAGTATTTTTTAAAATTTTTTGAAAATTGCTAAATTGACACATTTTGTATGAAAAGGAGGAAAAAGTAGGAAAAATGGGTTAAAATAGTCATATTTAGAATTTTCAAAAAATTATAAAAAATACTAGCAAAAATATTTTTTAAAATTTTTTTTTGCAGTCACTCTTAGAATTGTTTCAAGAATTTTTTTGCATCAAAATATTTTTTGTAAAAAATCGAGGAAAAAAGTGAAAAAAAAACACTTTTACAAAAGTTCTAATTTTTCCACTGGTACTTAATGGGTTAAGAAAATTTTTGCGTCATTCAAAAGAAAACTAAATGATAAGATTATTTTAAGAAATCTGCATCAAATCTTTTGTGTTAAAAGTATATTTTTTTTGAATAACTTCACCCACATATACTTCTTTCCCTGAGTGTATTAACTTTAATTTTTGTTAATCACTTTTAATTATTAGTTAACAATCTCAGAGATACACAAAAAACATATGGAAGTACTTTCTATTTTTAATAAGAATGTTTTTTAATATTAGAAAAAGTTTTTTTGTTTAAGGGAAATTCTTATTTCGATTTGGTTAAATATAGAAAATTCTTTTTTGAGAGTAGCTTTATTGTGAGTTGTGTTCAGATATATAGTTATAGGATGAACAGATATACATAAGATAGTCCCATATATTTATCTCAATTAGATTACTCATTTCATCGCATAGTTTAAATACTCGCTAGTGTATGGTATAAAAATATGATTATGATGATGATAATAATCATGTACCAAAAGTACACGTATGTAGTATGTGTATATGTATGTATGTGTCTCTAGACAAGTATATGTATTTATGGATGAGTTGCTTTGGGGGCGCCTCGTGAATGCGTTGCACCCGAGAAATGATCAAATATGGCAAATGCGGCAAATGGCAAATGGCAATTACAATTTGGACTTTCTCCAATCACAAAATGGACAGCGACAAAGCGACAACTGAAGAATGCACCAGGGATGGGCAATCAAATGTTTTACTTGGAATGCACTTAACGCATGATTGACAGATTGAAGAACTTGTTTCTAGAACAAACAGAAAAACATAGAAGATAATCAAAATCAATGCAACTAAAGAATAAGCTATGACAATCGCAAGAAATTATTTTTAAAATTTATGCTTTATATTTCCTGCCATAATATGTAATCCTGTGCTTAGTTTAAATAGGAAATATGTTTTATAGTTATTTAATCTACGCTTTTGATTTAATTATTATTGTATTTATATTGATTATTTTATTACGTATTTACATATATTGGCTTCACCTGCCAATAATGAGATAAATAAAGTTGAAATCCGAAAATTTAAAAGCTGTGTGTTTATTTCAAGCTAATTTAAATTTTAAGTGTATTACTTTTAAGAAATTTAGAGAATTTTAATTTGTCATTTTTTTTATAATTATGAGGGACCGTAAGTAATGATTATTTTTATTTTTTAACTAAAAAAATCACACACTTCTAATGGACCTAGAAAAAAATGGTTTGCACCAAAATCTTTATTTTTTCGCAATCTCTGCATTTCCGTCATGATTTTTAAATTTATGATATTCACGCTTTTCTTCACTGATTATAATTATTTTTGAGTAATTTTATAAAACTTAGACCGAAATCATTATTTTTGATAAAAAAAAAAATAAAACTCAAAAATTAATAATTAATATTGGTAAAATATTTAACCCAGAGGCCGTAAATTACTGTTGAGTTTTATTTCGAGCAAAAAAATAAAAATCATTTGAAATATATAATAAATTAATTATTTATTTTTTTTAAAAAAATTTAAAAAAAAAATTATGCTGGGAGGTAGCTTTAGGTTCCATTTATAAGAATAAAAAATAATATTGGTAAAATATTTAACCCAGAGGCCGTAAATTACTGTTGAGTTTTATTTTGAGCGAAAAAACTAAAAATCATTAATAATCATTATTTTTGAGTTTTATTTTTTTTCATCAAAAATAATGATTACGGTCTAAGTTTTATAAAATTACTCAAAAATGATAATATTAATTAAATTACTAAACAAAATTGTTAAAAATTAAAATATAATCATTACTATGTAATTTTTATTATATAACTTATATTAATTACGGTCCCTAATAATTACACATTTTTTTTTTACAAATTTAACACAATAACAAAACTCATGTGAATATTATCTGTTTATATTCTTTCATTCCAATTTGTCTAATTAACGCTTAACTAAGAACTTGACTGAAAGTTAACCCAACGATAAAGTTCATCTAAAGTTTATACCTCAATATTTCCATGTCATTTAATCCCTGGCAATTGCACTTCAATCGATGTGTGTGGGTGTGTATATGTGTGTATATGTGTTTGCAAACTGACAAACTACTTGTGTAGCAACTTGTCACTTGCCCCTTTCCCTATGCATTTCCTCGCCCTTTTTCCCCTCTGTCACTACAACAAAGTGACGACAATTCATAAACACTTTCAGCCCCTTAACCCCGTCGTTGTTCTCTTTTCCTCCACAGATATCTTTCTCTCTCTCTCTCTCTCTCTCTCTCTCTCATTCCCTTGGCCGCAACGAAAGCAATAAAATTATGGGCAAATGCCATTTTTGGTATTTTCACACCAAGAAAGCGTTCGAGAAAAGCGAAAATGGAAAACGCGCAAATTTCGCCAAAGTTTTTGTGTCGGGTTTTTCATCTTTTGCATCTTTGCCCCCATCCCCCTTTCCCCCCCTCTCCTTGCCGTTGCCCTTTTGCGCCATTTAATCAAGGAAAACACTTTTTATTGTGCAAAATTATGACATTGTTGTTGTTCTTGTTGTTGTTGCTACTTATTATTACTGTTCTTGTTGTTGTTGTTGCTGTCATAATGGTTATTGTTGTTGTTTTTGTTGCTGCTGCTGATTGTTAATGTCAAAAGTGTTATTGTTATGCAGACAATTATAGCACGCGATAAAAATGCTTAGCTGGTACTTGAGCAGGGGCGTGGGCCAAAGGGGGCAACGGGGGAACGGAGGACATAGGGACCGACTCGTAATGAGCCTGGCCGAAATGAGAAAATATGTTTATTAGCCAACTGGCAGAAAAGGATAATGTGTTGAATGTGCTTACCCCAAAAAAAAAGCAGGGAACGAAGTTTGGTACACAGAAAAAAAAATCTGGGATATTTAGAACAAATTCAATCCGAAACGATGTCAGAAGTGGGGTAGTCTCGGATTTTCTTAAACCAAGTATGAAATACTTGATTTTTAATCCCGAATTCAATCCTGAAATTCTTAAATTCAGGCTAAAAAATTTTAATTAATTATAATGTTTTTCGTTACATTTAAAGTTTTTTTTTAAGAATTTTTTTAAACGTTTTTTTTTAACGTTTTTTTTAACTTTTTTCCTTTAACATTTTTAATTTTTACCTTTTTTTTTTAATTGACAGGCGAATCGAACCCAGATTTTTTTCAAACTGGGACGGCGACTCTAACCATTGAGCCACCGGACCGGTTGAAATGAGAGAGGCCGAGAGAGAATTTTCCTCTCGCGCTCAGCAAATGTGTATTTTCCCATTTTAATCCCAAAACAGGCTTGATTATTCAGCTTAATCCTGAATACATTCTTAAAAAATGCGAGATTAAATTAAGTATTTTATACTTGATTTTAGAATGGCATTTTTTTTTCTGTGTAGCAAAGATAGAGGGGTGGGGAAGAAGGAAAGTAGCGGGCTTTTGGCCAACAACAACAACAACAGCTGCAACCTTTTGGCCCTGCTGAAGGCTGATCAAAGCCAACTACAATCGATAGGTATTAGTTTTTCAAGATTTATTTATTTTTCTTTAATGTTTAGACAAGAAAATCTTTATTCTTCATCTCCTCAAGTTGCCCGCTCTTTACGCCGCCTCGACCCTCAAAAGCAGCTGTGAGCAGACTTCTGTTGCAGTGGCATGTGGCATGGAGTGCCGCAGTGGCAATGTGATCATTCAACGTTCAACATTGTATGCCACAAACGATCGATCTAAATGCATATGACAAATGTCAAGTGGTTGACAGCGAGTGCAACTTGCAACTTGCAACTGCCACAACTGCATTACTTAACTCTGTGTCTGCTCTCCTCTCTTATCCAGCTGTTGAGGATCAGCGAAGCTTTGTCATTCATCATACAACTATTTAGCTTGTGTTGCTCTTGCAACATGCCACAAGCATCCGATCGTAATCACCAGCAGGTTATGCTTCCTTTTTGTACTGAGAAGATTATTGGGCAAGTCTTCTGGCAAATCTTCTATACCCGAAAGACTCTATAATCAGTTGCAGAATCGCTTGATCAATGATCGCATCTAAAACAAGTTTAGTTTTCCTGATGTGTAGAAAAGAATGAGCTTAGAAAGTATCCTAAAGATATGATTTTTAATTATGAATTCCATGAAGCACTTAAGAACCTTCAAACGATCGTGAGCAGCCCTAAAAAATGCTAGTGTATCTATAAAGGATCAATGACTGATCGACCGATCAATGAGGATCAGTGATCTTCATAGTAATTTACTTGGTTACTTTCCGAGTAGCAAATGCATCCTCTGATCTACACACTGAAATAGATCATAGATTGGTTTTATTCATTGAACAATAAAAAGCTCCCAAACGATCGTTCACAGCCGCAGAAGAAGCTAAGATATCTATAGAAGATTAATTGATCAATGAGGATCAGTGCTCAAATTTATAATTGAAAATTTATGGTTGATCAGATTTAATGCCTCCACAATTAAGATCAGAATTTAGCCAAGTAGTAGCAGTCAAAATTTCGCAAGCGATCTTGTACATTTTAAAATACGTTAAGCACATCCAAAAACAGTAGATGACAGATCCATCTATGACAGATCTATCATAGACTGTATGATTTGTCTGTCCTTAGTAAAAATCAAGCATAAACAAATATTAGAGAAAGATATTCTCTGATCAACAACATTGTATAAAAGTTCGAGAATCTCTAACTTATCGTAGAGTTATGATATATTCTTGCAGCAGTGAAAATTCCCCAAGTTATACGTTAGATCTGTAAATTCAAATAGGATCGATAGATTACATATTTTGAAAGTTACGTTAGAAAAAAAAGAATCTTTATGAGATCAATATCTAAGTAGCTTAAGCTTTCTCTAAAGCTGTAAAGCCTCAAAATGATCTAAAAGCTATAATTTATTATTGTATAAGAATTAATAAACGATCGTAGAGCATTTACCTCAACAAAAAAGCATCAATCAAGCAAACAACAGTCTTTGTGGCAACACCAAAGTTGCAACGGTAGTTGTTACATTTTTGCTGAGGATCCGCGATCTTGCAACATTGAAACGATCGATCGTTTGCGACTTGAGTTCTTTGCGCTGCAACAATTTCCTGTAATTTGCAGTTAAAGTGACAGTGCAACTTGAGATGCAACAAAAATAGACAAACAGACACTTTTGGTGGAAGATGCAATTGCCTGTTGCCTGTTGCAGTTTTGCAGCATTGTCGAACTTTTTGCCTCCGTCGCCTGACCCATATTTATTTTTGGCATTGGTATTTTCTACATTTTTTTTTTGGCGTTAGTTTCATTTGAATTTCTTCCTCCTTTATCTGGTTTTTCTCGCTGGGCACTCACCGAAATGGAAAGAACTTTTCCAGAATATGTCTTCCCAGGCTGGTCGTTGTCATCTTTTGACTTGTCCGATGTGGGCGTGGTTTATCTTTTTATTAATTTTGTAAATTTTTTTCTTTTTATTTTTCTTTTTTTTTTCTTTTAGTGGCGCCCAAGACGATCACTTAACTTCACTTTGCTTATTGACTTTCGGCTTTTGTGTCTTTTGTCTGCATGTGTGAGTGATTAAGTGTGTGTGTGAGTGCATTTGTATATATGTTTATAAATATATGTGTGTGTGTGTGTGCAACAGGAAATTCTCTGCTGTAAACTGCGCACAATGCAATTGTAAATACGCTTTAATTAAACTAATCAGACGATATATACACCATAATATATACATACGAAAGGCGCACAACAGACGCCCACACACACACACACTTACACACACATGCAGACAGGCACTTATACAAACATACATATATTTTAATAGGCTTCTTTGGGCCAAACAAATTTTCTTTTAATGCAAAAATTGTAAACAAAACAAAAACAAACAAAAAAAAAAACAACAACAAATAATTGAAAATAATAATGTAAAAATTATTTGCAAAGACGCAGGCGACGACGAAGCGTTTTGCTAGCGATTCGCACGCGATTTTGCACAGAAAGAAATTTTAGAAAATAAGAGAAGTAAATATTTTGTATCTAAATTGATTAAATGTGTTTTTTTTTTTTAATTTTTAGAATATAAAGTAAAGATGTTGAACTGCACTCATAACCAAAACTGTGACTATATCTTTGTAATAAGAAATATAATCAATGTGTTAAGCCAAGTATCAAATAATGATTCCCTCTTAAGAAATTTTCTCTTTTAATGCATATTTATTTTGACAACATTAAGAGTTACATCTACTCATATTTTGAACCTACTTCATGTACATTTTGTCATCAATGGAAAGGTAATTTCAATTCCGTTTGAATGATACAAAACTTTCCTTAATCCATTAAGTACCCATTGAAAATTTTGAATTCTTATAAAGGTCTATCATGAAACTTTTTTCCTGGATTTAAAAAAAATAATGTGTTGATGCAAAAAAATTCTTCAAACAATTCTAATAGTGACTGCAAAAAATTTGTTTCAAAAATGTTTTTTCTAGTATTTTTTATAATTTTTAAAAACTGCAAAGAAGGCACTTTTTGTATGAAAAGAAGGAAAAAGGGGTTAAAAATTTTTTATAAGTTGAAACATCAGACTAACAACCTGCATTTAATTTTTTCATGATATCTCTTTTAGTTTAGATTTTTTAGACGCCTAAACTTTTTTGAAGGAGCTGGTTGAAGTAAGCTGTGAGCCACTGTAAGTTCAAATTATGAGTAGATTCCACTTTAGTGTTGTCAAAATACTTTATCCGACGACTGTACATATATACATATAATGATTAAGAATTGAATCCTTTCCTCAGCTTAAGTGAAACGTAATTGAAGCACTAATTAAGTCACAATTGTCGAAGCTCCAAAGTTCTTTGTGTTACTCATAAGCTACAGAGTTAAATGGTCCCCTGGGAAGGGATGATTAATGACCTTGCTTATCAGTTGCAATTGCATAAATGCAAATGATGAACATACATACATTCATACATACATATATAAAAGCAGTTTGAAAGCCACAAAGATAAGCAAGAAAAAACCCCATGAAATTAAAAAAAAACTATTTTTTTTTGCAGCTTAGAAATTAATCACTACACGAGAAAAAACTACATTTTTAGAACCTATAAATCTTACTTCAAGAAAATTTAGTGTCAAATTTACAAGTACATATAAATCTCAATTAAAGATAATTTTTCCAATTTTTCAATTAATCTTATCTTTTGGGTTACTCTGAATTTAGAATATGAATTTAAGTAAATAAAGAAACAAATTGAAAACAGATTTAAGTAATCTTTGTTTAAGGTAATTTTTATTTAAACGATAATCTAAAATTGCAATTGGCAGAAACCTAACCTAACCTCAAGCAATTTTGCATTAATCTTAACTCTTCAGTTGCTTTGAACTCTTCGCTGAACTCTGCTACAACAATGGCAACAATAGCAATAAACATTAAAGCAAACATTACATAAATTGCAAATTTCATTTACTGAACTTCATCATTGCTGTCGTTATTGTTGTTATCATTGTTTTGCTGCTTCTTCGTTTTGTCGTGTGTTGAAAAAGAAATACAATAATAAAACTGTTTGTTGTTGTTTTTGTTGTTTTAAGCGGCTTGCTCACTTTACCGTTACCGTTAGGCTACAGGTTACAGCAGCCGAGCAACAACTACAACTCCAACTACAAAAGCAAGAAAAATGGTAATGACAACTACAACAATAACAACATCAGTTAAATGATGTTTGGAGCTGGCGAAATTCGCTTTATTTGAATGAATCACAAGCGTCGGCGATCTGCGCGGGTGTGCCCACTGGAGGGGGTGAAGGGTGAAGATGGGGTTAATACAGGCATATACAGAACACACACACACACACACCTTAAAAAAACACTTCGATTACGCTGCGACGTCGAAGACGATAAAACAAAAAAGAAGACGAAAAACAAAGAACAGCCGCAGCGGCAGCGACAGCAGCAGACGCTGCCTAACGGAGTATAAACAACGACCGCGAAGACCTCGAACGAGATGCCGCGCGCGCGTTTGCATTGAAAGTTTGCGACTGACTGAAGACGACATCAAACGACAACGCCAACGCGAACGCCAACGACGACGCAGCCTACAGATCCATTGGCGCACTCGCCAAAGAGACCACAAAGAGATTGCTGCGAAAGAGCGGGCTAGTGAGCGAACAAGAGAGCGTGCGAGCTCAAAGGCTGTGAAAGCAGACAAAAGTGCAGGCAGGCAGACAGGCAGGCAAAACTGAGAGAGCATGCAAGTGTGTGTGTGAGTGAGCACTCAGTAATAGAGAGAGAGCAGCAAGCTATAATCGCATGCGTGCGAGGAGTCTGAGAAATTGACAAAATGGAATTTGAAATTTTAGCACAACAACAACAAGGCAACGGTAGTGTTGTAGTAGTAGTAGAAGAGAAAGGAGAAGGAAGCCATTTGCTGAGTCACAACAACACAACTGGTGGCAGGTTCAATCAACTGCAATTTAGTTGTGTGTGTGTGTGTGTGTCGCAATCAAATCGATAGCAACAACAAAACGCAGATTAATTAGCCGCTAGTGCAACCGCTAAATGGAAATTCAATTTGAAGAGAAATAGTTCCAGTTTTGCATTCTCCCCAAGCTTTGCGTATTTTTTGTTTTTGTTTTTGTTTTGTTTTTTTTTTGCCTCACGCGTCCAGCTTGACCGGCTTTGCCAGAGCGCTTTTCTCTCTGCATGCCAAGACGGACATGGATTTTCACTAGTCAGCGTAGAAGGCGGGAGGAGGAGGGGGGGTATTGGCAGGCGGTCTGGTTTTTCCGCAACTTGCTGCATGCGGAAATGTGTGAAAGAGAAAGCGCATAATCCAATAAGAGCAATGCAAACAACAACAAGAAAGGTTTGTTGTTGTTGTTGTTGCCTTGATAAAATGCTTTGACAACAAGTGCAACAACGCCAGCCCTGAAGGCAAGTGCATGTGGTAAGGTGAAACCCGTTGTGGTCACACTAGGAAACATAGTGCAAAAACTAAGCAAAATGAGTGAGAGAGAGGAGATACAGAGAGAGAGAGAGAGAGAGAGATGGAGAAAAAACCGACGCACAGAAGCGAAACTGGAACTGTACAACCAGATTTCAAATGCAAATTCCCTCCAATGCCAAGTGTTGTTGTATGCAACAAGAACTCAAATATACTTGCAACATGCGGCTTAGTCCGAGTCTATGATAAGTCACACTCTCTCTCTCTCATCAAATTGAGAAAGAGAATTAACAAAACGAACTGTTAAAGTTCCCGAGAGCTTAATTAGCTCAGGCTTAACGGCTGCAGCGTTAGAACTGCTTGAGAATTCTAAAATGAAAAAAATATATTTAAAGGCTGTACTTCTGAGTAGAATTTCAATGTACTAGAAATTTGCAAAATATCATCTGTACTATCCGGATTTATTTTTTTTATTTTATTTTTTATATGTACATTTATTTATTATAATATTTTTTTTATTATTTGTTATTAATTTTCAGCATTTGCTTTGACTTTTAAAACATAAAAAAGAGACGATGCATTATCAGGAATATTCCTCAAAATGTTTTTGAGCAACATCAATATGCTAATAAATATAGGTATTTGTTAATTTTTTAAACTAAAAATAATCTCTGTAAGAAATACTAGATTAATTCTGTTAAAGTAATGTAACTATCACCATATTTAAGATACCCATATTTACATATTTTAAATACACAAAAATGTTGTGTGAACTTGTAAAGAAAATATTTGATTTTAATATAATAGAATCTGACTTTTTGAGCTTGTTATTTAATAAAACTAACAAGCTCAAACTATTTTGTATACATACATATTAAGGTAAAATCTAAATGTTCTGCAAATTTCATAAAGATCGATAATGTTGCCTGGTTTTCTTTCAGATATATAATCATCTTATCTCGTAATATGATTGTTAAACTCTAATTTTATGTCGATTTTTTATTTTTTTGTGGAGATTTCTCAAACGTATTACCATAATCCAAAATTGCTATTTAAGCTTAGCTTGCGTAATATTCACTCAGCATTGACACGCCCAAAAAAACAAAAAAAAAAAAAAATTGCGAAAGTTGCATTTGCCAGCAACAACAACAGCAACAACAACTACTAATAACTCTCGAAATTAATATGTGCTTAGCAGCGCCAACTAGCCATAAAAGTGATAGACATATTAACCCAGTACTCCACATTTCTCTAGCTCGACAACGACGACGACGACGATGGCGACAGAGACGTTAACGGCGACGGCGACGTCGACTGAGGTGCTGACGCTGACGTACAAAGTAGCAATTTTCAGCTTTGTTGCGTGTGGGAGGCGCATCGAAGATGATTGTGGGAGAAGTAGGAGAGGGAAGGTGGAGAGCTTGTGTATTGGCATAAGTGAAGCATGCATGCCAGACACGCGAATGCGATAAAAACCGATGCCAACGTCGACGTCTGCGTCTGCGTCTACGTCGACAGCAACGGCAAAATTTAGCAGCAACCATTGCATTCAACGAGCCAAAGGAACAAACTAAATGTGACCGTTGTTGTTGTTGATTTTGTTGCTGCTTATTTACGACACAGCTCGATCCATCCAAAAAAAAAAAACAACTACACAACTCCACACAGTTTCCAATACACTTTGCAAAATGTAAACCTTTTTTATATACCCTGTAGTCATCGATTAATTCAAATAGGGTCGCTTGAAGTTATGTCAATTTTTAAAATAGACAGAATTTGCTTTAAATAAATATTGGTATATTATATACATAAATATATAAAAGGAATCCTTATTTGCATAATTTTTTATAAAATATACTCTCACAAATTTGAACCTCTGAATATTTTGCTAATTTGAATTTTTATGAATGTAAAAAATGTTTATTAACTTTTAGCTGTTAACTAAAAATTTTTCTTTTTGAATTCCAAAAACAAAATTTGTTATATTGGCCTTATTTGGCATATTTTTAAAATATTCCCTTTTTTTAAATATCATTATTTCTCCCTTATTTTATTTTAAATTAAACAATCAAGTAATTTATAGATTTCGCTTGCAAATCACCGTAAAATCAAAATTTTGGAGCTTTCTAAATATAATATATTAAAAAATTTGAAGCAGATTTCTTAAAATAATCCTATCAATTAATTTCCGTTTGAATGACACAAAAAGTTCTTCAACCCATAAAGTACCCATGAAAAATTTAGAACTTTTGGAAAACTGTTTTTTTTTCTACTTTTTTCCTCGATTCACAAATAATATTTTGATGCAAAAAAATTCTTCAAATAATTCTAAGAGTAACTACACAAACAAATTTTCAAAAATATTTTTGCTAGTATTTTTTAAACTTTTTTGAAAATTGAAATTTTTGTGTCAGTCAAACGGAAATTAAATGATACGATTATTTTAAGAAATCTGCATAAAATCTTTTGTCATAAAGGTATGTATATATTTTTAAAAACTTCATCCACATATACTTATTTCACTGAGTGTATATATATTCATATTATTTATATTTGTTATTTATTTAATATGTTCATTTAGCATCTGTCTCATTTTTGCCTGTTTGCAATTTATTTGCTAAATGTATAATAATTTTCAATACATAGTATGTACATATGTATACAGTATTTTTATATATTTAGGCATCCGATTATCAATTACACAGCTTGACACCGTTTACAGAGTATCAACACGTTAATCATTCGTGTTTTTTGTGCCGTTTGCATTACAAATGGAAAAACTGGTTTATGACTTGACTAACTTTTGCTACGTGAATTGAAAAGCCAAAAATATAAATAAACGCGAAACAGAAACAAAAACTGTTGCATGCTTTTAGGCTGAAAGTTATCAGTCCGAGAAAGATTATTGCTCCAGTTGGGCAGTCAGTCAGTCAGTCAGTGGCAGTGGCAGGTGTTGGAAAGAGAGGGTAGAAGGCAACTTGATATGTGTATAAGTAGTGAGGGTATTTGGGGTGCGGTTAGATAGGCTTCAGCCTAATGGCAAATGATCGGCTAAGCGGCTTAACACAGCAGCGTGTTCAGGGAAGGTGGAGAAAAGCTGCTTGAACTTGCTAAATGCGACGAGTTGGCCTAAAAATGCCTTCTGAGGCTGCAGGGTGTTTAAGGGTATAGCGAATTGTATAGTAAATTTGGCATAATGTGCTGGAAAACTTTAAAGTGCTGCAAATATGTAAATGTGTAAATTTTAGCAACGAAAAAATCCAAAAATTTCTATAAATCTAAAAAAAATACAAAAATTCAAAATCATTTTTAAAGAAATCTAAAATTAATTCTAAAAAGTTAGTAAGCGTGGCATTTAAAATTGGATAAAGCAAGTTATTACAAAACGCGTACATTTCCAATTCAAAATAAATTTGTATTGTTTTTTTTTTTCCAAAAATTTGTTATTTTATTTTAATGATTTTTTTTTTCAAAATTTTTATTTGTATTGATTATGGATTTGTTGAAATTTGGTTTGTTTTGCCTAATTGTTTAAGCTTTTTTTTATCTTTTTAAATATTTCTCTATTTCACTTTTATCTTAAAATTAAAAAGGCATTTGAAGCATCTCTCAAGATTTTTAAAATTTCTATGGATTTCATGCATGTTTTTAAGGATTGCCTTTAATTTTATTGATGAAATATTAACAATATTTAGAGATTTCTGATTAAATATTACAATTTTTAGTTTTTTTTTTAAAAGATGGGAAAGAGTATAAAAACTTCGATACAGCTGAGTCTTCTGAGTGCTTTAATTTCTTGCCCGGATTACTCAGTTCAATGAAAATGCGTTGCGGCACGCGTGTCTGGATTCTGAATTCCGTATCCTGCACCACCTGTCTGTATATGTACATGTACAATATACACACACATGTGTGACTACATATCTGTATGTGTGTGTGTGCACGCGTGATAAATGGCTTTTATCTTTTTAAAGCACTTCAGTGCACGGCTTTTGCAATTTTTCGCCGCGCTGTTCACAAAAAAAAGCAAAAAAAAAAAGAAAAAAAATGTGAAATAAATTTTTGCGTCTGATGCCAAAAAATTATCCAATGTAAGTGCCACGCCCACTCCAGTTGCAAGGCGCTAAACACAAAAGTTGGCCTTTTCAGCGAACAGCGACAGCATCTGGCAACTGGCGGCGTCTGTGCCACACCCCTTACACACCTCCCTGCCTCTTGTTGCAACATCCTCCTGCTGCAGTTTTCGTCCTTTGTTGGTTTGCTCCATTCGCTTTTTGGGGCGTCGTCATTTTGTGTTGCGTTATGAGCTAGTTAATTATGGTGTCTGATATTTTCCTTACGCTTTTCGCCTTTTTGGGTCTTAGTTTGGTTTTTCGCTTTTGGGGCGCTACACTCAATAAAAGCGGGCATATTAGTTGTACATAGATGAAAATGTTGTTGAGCTCAAGTTTTTGAAAAGTTTATTAAATTTAAAGCTTCAAAGCTTGACCAGTCTACAGAAAGCTCTAATGATGAATAAAAGCTCATTTGAGCTAAAATTTTAGGAGCTATGTAAAAGTATTTTCATCAAATAAAATAAGCTAGTTTCAGATTAAAGGCTGGGTAAAGCTTTTGCAAGCTCAATAAAAAAGACTTTGCTGATTTGATTGGTCTTAAAGAGTTAATAAAGGCTCCAACAGTTTTTTTTTTACACTCTTTAAAAGCTCTGACAATATTGAAAAGCTAAGTAGAGCTTAGAAAACTTTATTAATAAAGCCGAAAGAAAGTTGAGAAGCATCAAAAAAGTAATTGAAGTGCCGTTTAAGAGTTTAAGCAAGATTTAAAAGCTTAGTAGAGCTTTGAAAAGCTTCTATAAGAAGGATTTGGCCGATTTAATCAATTTTAGAGGGTTGAAAGCAATTCGAAAAGTAGTTTTAAAACATATTTAAAAAACTTGATTCAACTTTTAAAAGCTCTATTAGTGCGACTCCAAATTGTAGGTGATTTCACAGTCGTCTTTCTACATTCTTAAATAGCAAATTGCCCGCATGAGTCATCGCAGAAAATTGCGCAAAACTTTTGATGCTGCTTATGAAATGCGTCGCTACACATGAAAAGGGGGGGCAAGAAGAGATGCGGAGAGGGGGAAAAGGGGAGGGAATGAAAGGGGCGCCACTTGCTGCCACCGTTTGCTTCATTTTATCATTAATATTTAAGCGTCGTCGATTCAATCGATTGATGTATGAAGATGGGCGAGAGGAGAAGAAGAGAACTTAAGGATGTAGCATAAAATGTGCAAAACTTGCAGACTGTACAAGTGTGTGTGTGTGTATGAGTGTGTGTGTGTCTACGTATACTTGATGGACAGGAAGACAGCGGCAGAGTCTTAGAAAAGAAGACAGCATCAAGTCAAATTGGAGTTGAATTTCCTCCGTCGCCGTTTAATGAGCGAAATGTAATTACTTAATTAGTGAATGTCGCCCTCTCTCTCACTCACTATCTGTGGGTGTGTGTGTGTGTGTGTGTGTGTGTGTGATGCTATTAAAGCAGCTTAACGTTTAATGACCAACTCGCATTT
Organism: Drosophila subquinaria; assembly: GCA_037043405.1. Classification (NCBI taxonomy): domain Eukaryota; kingdom Metazoa; phylum Arthropoda; class Insecta; order Diptera; family Drosophilidae; genus Drosophila; species Drosophila subquinaria. Next base: position 50,957 of record JBAMBL010002631.1, read on the forward strand.
AAACTTGATTAGTTTTATGGCCCCGAGTGTCTTGGATTACGACTCAACCTAATCTCTGGCCGCGTGCAAATCAAAATCCAATCAATATACAGTTGGCATATTGATTGCCACGCCCCCGTCACCTGTCCTCACACACACAGAACAACAACAACGCCACAAGGCTTGTATATTAAATTGGGAATAAAAATACATGTTGCCTACTTTTAAGCGCACTTGTTTTATGCCTTAGCCAAGACACGCACTCAAGCATACCAAAAATAAGTATATATTTTGCATACTTTTAAGCGCGCACATAAAATGCCACTTTTTGACATAAACACCACAAAAATGAACGCAGCAACACCTGCGACGACGCCAGGCGACGCGTCGCAACGTTAGCGTCAACTGCGACAATAGCAACAACAAATCAAATGCAAAGAAGAGCGTAAAAGCAACGGCTGCTCACAGCAAGCGTGAGACAGGGGAATGTGGCAGTGGGTGGGAGAGGCGGGCAGTTATGTCTAGTAAATAAATAAAAGCAATAAGCAGACGACAGAGACGACAGCAGGCGCCATAAGTAGGTGAGTTTCAAGCGCGGTAGCTGCTGCGCTGCTACTGCTGCTAACCACACACACACATAGACACTTCATATATCTACTTATAAATATGTATGTATGTATGTCAGTCTGATACAAAGCTGCAAATTTTGCGCTTTTTTCTCTGTCTTTACTTAAATTTTCTTTTCTGTTCGCAGTTGCCCTTGAAACTCGATCAAGTAAATTGTGCGATTATATAATGACTGTCATCTGATATCAGGCATGACTGTAAGACCAAGTGAAATGAAAAAAAGAAAAATAAAGTAAATAAATATGAATATAGCCATGAGCTAACTTTAAGTTATGCCGCCAATTGTCTAGAATTTCAAATGAAAAGCTTCAAAATTATTGACTTAATATTTAACATTAACATTTAAATGTATTTTTAATAATAATAATATTTAATATATTTAACATTAACATTTAATTTTGAATAATTTAAATTAATTGATTTGATTGGATTTTTTTCATTTTTCATTGTAATTGTAAATTTTAAAACATTTATTTCAAATTATTTTATTTAAAAAGAAAAAAATCTTTAATTTTGCTGAGCTTTTTTAAATCATTATAAAATTGCTTGTGGTTTTTAAAGCAAGTTACAAAAGAAGCCAAACATACATATATCTTTTTTTATTTTAGTGGATTTTTTACATAATTCATAATTAGTTAAGAAAAAAAAAGAAACAAAATAATTTTAACCTTTATTACCATAAAATACAAGTGTATGTCTGAAAACATATACATATACATAAATGAGATTTTAATTTGATACAATTTATTTGAAAACTACATTTTTTATACGAAATTTTTAATTGATTACCCAAAAGTTTAAAATGACAGAGAAAAAATATCCAAAATATAATATTTTCGAATAAAAGTCGAGCTTAGAAACAGCAGCAAATAAAGCAAGCAAACGAATCAAGTTAAAAGATATATACATGTTTATATGGTGATATATGTATGTATGCATATGTATATGTATTATGTGTGTGTGTGTGTGTTAAGTGTAAATGCAAATACAGTCCACATTGCACACTGGTTCCTGTTGTATGGGGAGGGCGGCCAAAAATACTTCTAGTTGAGGTAGAGGCTTGAAACTATACACAAAATTTTTATAAATTTATAGTAAGATGATGCATACAAATCATCCGGATCGGACCACCATATCATATAGCTGTCATATGAACGATCGGTCTGAAATCAAGTGTTTGTATGAAAAACTTTTTTGTTGTTCGAGACATCTGTACCAAACTGACAGAATATGCATATGGGATGGTCCCATACAGCCTGACTAAGTTTTGTTGAAATCGGACCACTATATCATATCATTATGAACGATCAGTCGAAAATCAAGTCCTAGTATGAACAACTTTTTTGTTGTTTGAGATATCTGAACCAAACCGACACAATATGCATATGGGATGGCCTAAATTTGGTCGAAGTCAGACGACTATATCATATAGCTGCCATAGGAAATACATGTGTTTTTTTAAAGTTGAGGTTAGTTTACCTTTTTGTATATAGCAAGAGCCTCGGCACCTTTCGGCACTTGAATTTAACATCTCATAATCTAAGTAAGTAATAATATACAAAAAGATTTATTGATTGCTGAGTTTTGCTTCATAACGAAAACTCGAACGAAACACAGCAAAGACAAACACAGAACCGATTTACACAAAACACAGCAGAAAGCACCTATAACTTTTGTTGCATAAATATAGTTAATACCTTTATTTATAATATTAATCCCTTCCATCGCACAATAACTTTGTTTTAGATACATTTTTAATTTTTTTACTGACTAGCAAGTTGCTCACCAAAATAATATCATGCTGTCTCTTTCGATGATATTCTTGAAGAGGACAGTTAGAACAAAACAAAAACAAGAATACAGTTTAATAGCTAGACCAATTATAAAAAAGTGTTGATACATTTTTAGTCGAAATTTTAACTTTAACTTTCTTATTTTTGGCCTATGGGAGGAACCACTGTGCATTGTGAAAATACCTTTGGCGAGAGGAGGCTATAAACATCTTAGCGTTCTGCCTGGATTACGAATTCTCCATGCCAACTGTCATATGTAGGGGAGGGAGAAAGGGGGGGAGGGGCAGGGGGGCTGAGTGGATTACATGCAGAGAACAAGCTAAAGACGCCAAAAAAAACGGCGAGATCTATGTGCTTTTTATGTTGTACTTGGGACAGAGCAATATTTGGAAGAGGGGGGAACAACGGAAAGGAAAGGAAAGGGAGGGTCAGGTGGGAGCTGAGTGAAAAACAACAGTTGGAATTCCCATGGTGCAAACTTTATTCTATTACGACTTGCAAAACAACAACAGCAAAAACAAAAACAAAACGCGAACAATTGAAAGTTGTTGGAAGTTGTCGAGTCCTCGTTGTTGTCCTCATCCTGAAGATGCGGCTGCGGTTCTTGTCTGCGACTTGTGTCTCTGTCGCCAAGCAGCTGAGGCTCTCAACTGTGCCATGTGGCAAGGTTGCAAGGTGGCGTTGGAGGCGTGGCAGCCGCCACATTTATGGCATTCGGGATTTGCATGGCGGCGGCGGCGGCTTAAGACGCTTCGTCGGAATTAGTTCGAGTTGTGGCCCTGGAGACCATTAAAATGATTTAAATTAGTTAAGAGCCAAGCCCCCCCCCACTCCCTTAACTTTCATTCTATGTACATATATTTCCTGTCATAACGTGTCGTATCCTGTTCAATCGTGTCGCAGCTGCAAATATTTCCAGCATTAACCAAAGATCTTAATTTCGGTAGTCGACTATTAATCTAAAGCAAATATATTCTCCTTCTCTTTCTTTCATACTCCATTCCTCTCACTCTCTGTCTATTTCTCTCTATCTCTCTCTCTCTCTCTCTCTCTCTCTCTCTCTCTAAAGTGGTTACTTGACAGGACATTTACTTCTGTCCCTTACTTGACCAGTTCAAACATTCCCTAGTTCTTAACTATGCTTAAAATTATGCTAAAATATACCCTGCAACTATTAGGTGACTTATAAGAAGTAGTCCAGACCTGTGTTGCTCGATATAACCAAAAATAAAATAGCGAAGAATTCACCTTAAATATCGCCGTAACTTAGGAAAATTAAATACAATTTAATAAAATTTATCATAAGCAAAATTGATTTTAATTTTTTAGTTAAATTTGTATACCCTGAGTTTGTTCAAAAGTATGTAACAGGGGGAAGGAAGCATCTCCGACCCCATAAAGTATATATATTCTTGATCAGCATCAACAGTCAAGTCAATATAGCCATGTCCGTCTGTCTGACGGTCCGTGTAAACGAAGGATCTCAGAGATGGTAAGAGCTAGGACCACCAAATTTGGAATGAAGACTCCCTATAATATCAGGCCGACCAAGTTTATGTTAAAATTTTGCCACGCCCACTGTGGGGGGCGTAATTCATAAAAAATTGACAGCAACTTTTATTTTGGCTTTTAGTTTTAAAATATATTAATTTTTTTATATCAACGGGTGTGGAATCATGCCCAGAAGCTAATCACCAACTTTCATCACGATTGGGCCATAAATAGTGAAGATATTAACAATTTTGTTCGAGGTATTTTAATGGCAATTCTATAAATAGAATAGAATTAATGGTCAATTAATTCATTTTACATTTCCTCTGCTAGAATATTAATCGAATTTGTCATCTTCAATCCAAGTTGTAGCGTGGTGGCTGTGATAAGTGCTCGGCAAGCGAAACGGGAGATCGAGGCTCGAATCTCATGTAAATGATTTTTAATTATTTTTTTTTTTTGTTATTATTTTTAAAATTGGTTTAAATCATTTATCTTATTATATATGTATGTAGTTGCCACAAATACGATAGGTCGATACTTAAGGATAAGTATGAGAATTGCATGGGCATCACATCTGCGGCGTGCCGGGAATTGGGCCCAGGGTATATTACTGTCAAGTGTACTCGACTGTTCCGCTTGTTTTAGTTACATTTTTAATTCCTAAGCTCTCTCAAATTTAGATAAATTAAATATTAATTAAAGAAACCTTTTTTTCCGAATTTATAAATATGTATAAAAAATAATATTACTTAAGCTTTTGATAAAGCATATTTATACATACCCCTGAAAAAAAGGGTTTTTTTATTTTACTGATGCACAACAATAACTCTACTTAACTAATCTTCGATTCTTTGTCTATCCTCAATATTATATCGATATGAAAGTAAAAACTAGTATATATATTAAAAAAAGTAAAAAAAAAACACTTAAAATGGCTAACTTTTATAAATTTTTTTAATGGTTTTTATTCGACAGCATTTAATCGACGTTGAATAAATACAGTTAACGTGGAATGCAATAAATATCGGTATCCACATCTACTCTAATCACGACTTAAGAGTATCAGCCAGTCGAGCAAACTCAGCACAGCAATTTGCCACTGTTAAAGCCAACTTAACCCCACACCCTCAAGTACTCGTTAAATAGGAATCGAGAGGTCTCCCTGATAGACAACCCCTTGAAACGGGGCACTTGACTAACACTTCAGACAATTAGCCAGCGGGAGGATTAATGGAGAGGGGAGGAGGGGAGGAAAAGAGGGAGAGGGAGAGGGGTTCGAGTTAAGCGGATGAAGCAATAATTGTAACAACAATGAGGCAAACGGAAAGATGCTAATGGAAAGTGCAAACAACATATTAAACAATTAAACGGAAATTAGCACAAAATATTCACACATTTTGCTAATTGCTAAAGACATGAAGAAGGAAAGAGAGAGAGAGGGAGAGAGAGAGTGAGACAGTAAAAGATAGAAGATGACTTTTGGGTCACTTCATTAATAAAGGACAACGCAAGGAGTTCATAAAGCACATTCAGACAGCGGAAGCGAGCGGAAAAGCCTTGGAAAATGAGCGGAAATTAATGCAGGAAAATGTTGCAAAATATATGTATGTCTATGCTATATGGATAACGGTAAAACTAGAACTCTCTAATGAAGGTAACAGGTAACAACGAAAACAACTAAACGGAAATTTCGAGGCAAAAACCGGACGTGGCAAGCAGCAAGTGGCAAGTGGCAAGCACTGGGCAACTTAAATATGCAAGACAGCGCGCGGCTGGGCGCCAAATGTGCCACCCGTAACCCCCAACCCCCAGTCCCAATCCCTCCTCCTCCTGTTCAAAGTCATCCCTCCCTGGCAACAGCAACAACAACAACAACAACCCTCCAGCTGTGGCAACGTACGCGTACTTGCAACACTTGCAACCTCATCATCATCATCATCATCTTCATGTGGAACGGCAGCAAGAAGAAATTGATTTTATGCAACGAGTTGAGACGGGGAAAAAGGATCCTATATAGGGTTTTAACTCAGGACAACGATATGCTAAAACCGCAAAAGAAATACGAGCAAGCACCGTCTGAATGTATACACTGAGAGAAAGGAGCAGTACCAGCTGGAGTAATCAGGGATTAAAACCGAAACGAATATCGGTTT
>JBAMBL010002632.1:0-88298 GCA_037043405.1 Drosophila subquinaria
ACTTTATAGGGTCGCAGATGTTTCCTTCTCCCTGTTGCATGCATTGCAACGAAAGCAATATACCCTCTTACTTATTTTTTAAGTAACGGGTATAAAAACACCCTCGGCAAGGGCTTCAAATAAAAGGGAGACTAATTAATACTCACTTGTAAATGGTGCGTATAAAGTCGATGACATTATTTGCACAATCGATGAAAAAGCATGTGGCAACACAATTGTATGAGTCTGGAGATTTGTACACCTCCAGGAAATCGCCAGCTGCCATTTCAATGTTGCCCTTGGGCGGATTCCTCACGGGACAAACGTCGGGAAATCGAACGGATGCCACTTGATCGGCACGTCGCATATTATTAACATATTGATGGACCCATGGATATAAAACATGTTTGTTCTCATAATCACAGAGGTTGAGAACGAAATTGGATGCAATCAGCATGAAATAGGAGAACTCATTGCCCTCACAGGCGTAGCCACGACAGGCGAGCTCATATGTTAACCTGCCCAGACCTGCGCCCGGCACCAAAATCTTAATCTCATTCACTTTGCTAAAAACAAAAGAAGATAAGAAACATGTGTTGTGGAAAAGTATACAGATTATGGCAAGGGAATACTCACTAATCGCTTGGCTTGTAATACTCCTCGATGCTATCGATAATCGGTTTGTACGATTGTTCACGTTCAATCGCGCACTCGGCGCTCCAGTCTCGTGCAATCAGTTTCAGTGTCGATTGAGCCTTTAAAATTTTGAGAGGTTCAACAACATCATCAGCAACAACATCACCATCATCATCATCATCACCATCATCAACAAGATACTTAGTCTGAGATAGAAATTTTGGTTTTTTTTTTGTGTTTTTTTTTTATGGATTTCGAAAAGAGCAGAAGTTTAGAGAGTAAGGATTTAAGACTAGGAGAAAAGTAGGGATGTTGCTATATGGTCAAAAAATATCAAGATCGATACAATCAAAATTAATTTTTACTCGATATTTTTGGCAAAATATCGGTGCTGTCGATAATATCAATATTAGTGGGATTCCGGTAAACGTTTTTGATTTGCTTTTGATTATTTTTAACCAAATATAAATCATTTGACGGAACGACCCTTTTTGCACACTGATTATTTTTTGATTTCGTGAACAGCAGACAGCCTGGGAGAACAGCTAATTGACAACTAAAAAGTATACAAAAATGGGCATAATTGCACAAAATGCCGAAAGAAAGTCATCGAATATGTTTTTATTGAATATTCGTAGATTTACAATGCAAACAAACACCAACTGTCACACAGCTGTTCGAAACCAAATCAAAATGAAAAAATAATCAGTCTCAGAGCTGATTTTTCGAAATCAATTAGTAAGACCACATTTCCCTGATTTGCTCTGGGCACACTGAAAATTTTGTATGGAGCAGCTGTGAACAGCTGACTGAAAAATCAAAATCAAATCAAAAACGTTTACCGGAATCCCACTATTATTAAATTATCAAATTAATTGGTCGATATCGATATTTTATGAACAAGCCTGGAGCTGTGATGCCAAATATTTTCCGTAAAAAAAAAAACAAAACGGCCAAAGAAAACAGGGGAAAAATAAAAAAAAAAACTAAAAGAAGACATAAAAACAGACCAAATTTGTTTCCTATTTTTATTTTTAATTTAAATGTTTTAAAGCACTTTCAATGATTTTTTTTTAAAAATTTGTCACTCGGAAATGTGCAAAAATTTAGGTATGAAGAATAAAGCGCCAAGTGCCAATTTTCAAAAATATTTTTGCTAGTATTTTTTAAAATTGTTATAAAGTCCTAAAAATTACCATTTTAACCCATTTTTCCTCATTTTCATGCAAATAGTGCATTTTTTGCAGTTTTCAAAAAATTCTTAAGAATACTAGCAAAAATATTTTTGAAAATTTTTTTTTGCAGTTACTCTTAGAATTGTTCTAAGAATTTTTAGGCATCAAAATATTTTTTGTGAAAAATCGGGGAAAAATTTGACTTGTGCAAAAATTCAAAATATTCCATGGGTACTCAATGGGTTAAGGAAATTTTTGAATCATTCGAACGAAAATTAAATGACCTTTCCATGTGTAAAACTTAATATTAATCGTCACAAAATTGGATATCAGATTTCTCTTACTCAATCTTCCCTCTCTTACTAACCGTAGAATTATGCTTGGAGTAATGTTCATCCACAAATTACTGCACGGTCATATAGACTCGGCTAATTTGTTGGAAGAAATAACCTTCAATGTACCTGCTAGAGTAACTCGTAACTTTAATCCTTTATATCTCCAACGTTGTTTCACTAACTGGGAATTGCACGAACCTCTTCGTACTCTGTGTGCAGATTATAATAGACTGTACCCTACGATTAGTTTCGAGTGTTCTCCGCTCACTATTAAAGCCTCTATATTATTATGTCTAACTAATAAATATAACCAACTAACTACTCATTAATATCATTTTGGTCTGATTGGGTTTTTCTGGGTTTTCCCCAATCCTAGCAACAAATGTTGGGCCAATCATTTTCTTTTTCATTTTAGATTCCCCAGAGAATTTTAGAATCTTAATTTTAAACTTCATTTTAATTTATTTTGTAATTTAAATATATATATTTTATAATTTTAATGTATTATTTGCTGTGTCGGCTGCTTTTAGCCAGACAATAAATAAATAAATAAAAAAAAATAAAGATTCAATTTAAAAAAAATTTCGGATAGATTTTTGAGATTTTTTCCGGCTGAAGCAGTTAAAAACCAGACAAATCTATCCGCAAAAAGGCCGAATTGGCATCACTGGCCTGGAGAAAAGTTGAAAATTAGGAAAAAAGGGAACAACTAAGAGTTACCCTGTACTTAAATCATCACATACTTAAACATATAAAATGCTGTGGGCCGCAAAATTCTTTCTACTTATAAAATATGGTGAATTACTTATGTATTTAATTATTCGGGGGTGCTACAGAAATCGCTTTCGCTTGAATTTCACTTAAATTCCATACAAAAATAAGTGAAATTCAGGCGAAAGCGATTTCTGTGGCACCCCAGATTATTTGATTTTTATGAATAACTTTCCCATGTAAATAACTTTAAATAAGCTATCCCCAGTTCGAAGACATATTTCTGAATAAAAAAGGATTTGATTTTGATTACTCACTTGATCCATGTCACCGTGACGCACGTGGGCGGGCGGCTCATCATTTTGATGGTCGGAATCGCCTCCAGTTGGATAGAGCACTCGATCACGTAGAATCTCACGAATCACAGTCTGATTGCAGTCGATACAATGACGAACGATATCCAAATGCGTTCGATATTTCGATAGCAAGCGCTGATCGTCTGCGGACAAACTAAGAAGATAATCTTCCTTTCTGTTAAGCCTCAGATAGGCATAGCGTCTGTGTGGGAGCAACAGAGAAATGTATAGACAGAGAGAGGTGGAGCAGATTAGTGCGAGTGTCCTACATTCACAAACACACACACACCCACAAACACACACATGCATAGGTTTAGCCGCTTAAATTGATTTTCGTTATCAGCATATGACATGCATATGCATGCATACATACATATGTCGCATGGTGTCTGTATGTACATATGGGTGTAGTGGGATATTAGCATGCTTGCTGTCTGCACTTAATAACCGTTTGTAAACAAATGTCCACGGTGCACCCACCTGTAGTACTGAAAGGCATTCTGCACCTTCTGTATGTGACGTCGCTCCTCTTCGTCCTGTTTGGCCGAAAATGCCAGCGCCTGATCCTCTTGCATTTTGGGATGCATGGGAAATGGCAACGATGGCACCATATCACTCATGTCCACCAAAAATTGTAAAATATATGTATATTAACTTATTGTTAGAGTTGTGTCGTTTCGTTCTGAGAAAGTTGAAATGAACGGGTCATTAAGATGAACGAATGAACTTATTCAGTCAATCATGAACTAAATCGTTCATTTCGCAGTTGGTCAGTTATTTCTTTAAAAAAAACTTTAAATTTCTTAGAGAAATACAATTAGAATTATATAATATATATTAAGTTAGGCGATTGGATTCAATTTCTTCTTTATTTACATGTAACAATGTTTAAATTTCACATACTTTTAAGTTTCGAACAATGTGAAAGGTTACTTAAGCCCAAAATAAAAAGCCAATTTACTCTATTTTCTTATTTTCAATAAGCCAGGGTATAAATATAGCCCAAAAAATTAAAAGATAATCCTGAATCTAATTGGCATTTGTCGTCTATTTTATTTACAAACTTAAAACACATTTCACATTCCTCTACAGAGAAACAGTTGTAGCCTATTCACATCGTTTATCGTTCGTAAGCAACTGACTAACTGACCAGAATGACCTATTCATTTTTCATCGTTCATGACCAACTGAACAGAAACCATCTCGTTCATAGTTCATGATTAACTGACCAACTGAATAACTGAACTAAATGACTGATCTAGTTCACGACGACTGAAAAATGAGCGACTGAACTTATTCAGCAAATTGAACTAGAAAGCCCAACTCTAAAATTTACCACCACGAACAGCTGACGCGATCAGTGTGACCAGATATCCACAATGTGAAAAATATCAACAGTTCGCTCATGTGAACCAGTTCCAGTTTTAGTTCCTAATTATGGGACACGGTCTAGTGATGTAAAAAAACATCGATGCATCGAGCATCGATGTTTCTTCAGCGATGTTTCTCGATGTTTTCCGATGTTTTTGTTGATGTCGATTTATCGATGTTGCATGGCGATGCATCGATGTTTTGCTAAACATCGGCTGCCGCACTTTCATCACGCCATTTTCGCCGCTCTGACAATGAGTTTGTAGTAATTTGGGCAGTGTTTGCTATGCCTAAGTGAGTAAATTGGTCAGAGATACTATAGCTACAAGAAGGCTTACATATGTCTTCTCAAAGTTCTCATCAGAAAGACCTCTTGTAGTTTGTGCTTATACTTTTAAGATAAAAACTGTTGAAAACTTTAAAACTGCTATGAAAGCATACGTTTTTAAGAGAAAGTGAGCTTCATTAATCTAAGAAACTCTAGTTTTCTTCTAAAAATAGTATGGCTTTCAAACATTAGACATACATCGATGTTTCGACCCGATGTATCAACTAACATCGATGTTAAATTTTGAAAACATCGATGAGCATCGACATCGATGTTTCCACTCAAATTTACATCACTAACACGGTCCTCTTAGCCGCCTAATCACACAACTATCTCAAGGCACATACATGTACACATGTGTACAAATATGTAGTTTGTATCTCAGCAACTGAAACTCACAGATTCTAAATATATAACATATTCCCGAGAGCGGCGTTGAATTATCGAAACACCATGAGCATGTAATACACGGGCCAGCTCCGAGCCCAGTCTCCCCGTGTTCGTGCTGCACTCAGCTATCCGTTATCCATTATCCGCTGTTTGCGTGTAGACGTAGGTAAATTGTGTTAGATTATATATTTATTAATTATACATATGTATTTAAGAGAGTTATGCGCTGCACGTTTAACTCAAATTAATATTAATTTATATGTACATATATGATAAGCGTTAAGAACTGGCCAAGTTCAACTGCAACCGGAAATGCGACGGATATGAAGGAATGCAGATACATATTTATGTACATATTTAAATACAAGTGCAGCTTTCACTGCTAGCAAATTGTATAGAAAATAGCCAAAACGCACACATGGATATACAAACACGGACGAGTGGACGATGTGTAAGCAAACGCACGGCGTACGGTCAGACGGATGAGCACACACACACAGAGAGGGAGAGAGAGAGAGAGGGAGAGACGGACCCGGCGCGCCTCTCTTTCAGCCCTCGCCGAATCATCAGCAAAAATTTATTTTTGGAGCTCTGGCAGAGCAGCGACATTTTTGTTTCGACTTAGAATTTGTTTTTATGTTTTTCGACATTAACATACAATTCGACAACTTCTACAACATTTCACTGTATCTGCATCTGTATCTGTATCTGCATCTGTAGCTGTATCTGTATCTTTAATTGAATATCTACAATCGTGTAAGAAATCAGAACAAGTGCAATCAAAGTAATATAACATATACTTCTTTAGATATTATACATATGTGTATATAGTACTCTATATATGTACATACATATATAAATTGCATAGGCATATTTTTTAGATACCGCAATGTTTCTTTCAAACGCTTTTGAGAATTATTTTTGTACATGTGCCTTTTGGTACCAAATTGTTAGTTGTCTTTACAATTTATCTATAATTATATAACATTTGTGCAGCATCTAAAGATCAAATAATATTAATCTCTCGCTAATTAATTAATCTTGTATTATTAATTTTGTCCTCAACAGAATATCATTCTTGAAGGCAGGATACAAGATCAGCTGTGATCATGGACCCGGAAGCGTTTTTGGATGTGGCCAATCAGGTCATCAAGCTAAAAATGTTTCCGTTCTTTGATATCGCGCACAGTTTACTTGCCGCGCTGGCCGTGCGCGAGGATTTGGGCGCCAATGCTCAGGCCTTCTCACGGAAGCATCCGCTTGCCTGCTGGCTATCCACAATGCTCGTCATATTTGCCGGCGGCATGGTGGCAAATGGATTACTCGGGGAGCCCATACTGGCACCATTGAAGAACACCGGACAACTTCTTGTTGGCACCGCCGTCTGGTAAAAGATACATACATATTTAACATGATTTTCCAAAAGTATTTCCGGATATTATGCTAACGAATTTAAGAATTTGAAAACAAAACTAGGATGTATGCAATTTGGAAATAATTTAAATTGAAATAATGTTATTGGAATATTCAAAATAGGAAAATTAGAGCTACTATTTCCAAAATTATTTAAGAAGTGTTTTTATCCCTCATTTTTTGTTAACTCTAAATGTTTTTCCTATCCTAATTTCCTAATTTATGATTAGTTTTTTTTTTCAATTCATTATTTGGTTTTTTTTTTAATAGCTCTGACAAAAATATTAAGAATTCTTACAATGTATGTACCGTTTACATATATTTTTCGACTAAGGCTTATAAATCTTTTTAGGTACATCGTATTTTATACACCCTTCGATATTGGCTACAAAATTGGCAAATTTCTGCCGGTTAAAATCGTAGCCAGTGCCATGAAGGAGATTTATCGCGCAAAAAAAGTGTACGACGGTGTTGGACATGCTGCCAAATTGTATCCAAATGCATGGATAATCATGATAATAATTGGTACACTGAAGGGCAATGGCGCTGGTTTCACCAAGCTAATTGAACGCCTCATCCGAGGCGCGTGGACACCAACTGCTATGGAATTCATGCAGCCATCCTTGTAAGCCATATAGATCCCCTACTCTGTTTATCTTTTGCTCAACAATTGTTTTGTTTTCAGCTATACGAAGGCGTCGTTGCTTGCCTCCATTATCTTCGTTCTTGACAAAAAGACCGATTGGATCTCAGCGCCACACGCTTTAGTTTACTTTGGCATTGTTATATTCTTGGTGTACTTTAAGCTGTCATCGATCCTATTGGGCATACATGATCCGTTCCTGCCATTGGAGAATCTGTGCTGTGCCATCTTCTTTGGTGGCATTTGGGATAGTTTGGCCAAGATTCTGGGACGTGGACAGGCTAAGGATGGCGACAGTAAAGACGTTAAGAAAAGCAACTAAACTTATTTCGTAACATTAGCTCAAAATTCTTTCTTTTTTTTGTTTTGTAATAATCGCTGCCAACCAAAGCAACAATTTGTAATTGTTAACGAACGAAACCCAATTGAATGTCCCTATAATTTATAGTGTTTGTAATTTTAAACGCGATTCAATGTCAAAAATCAAATCAATTTCAACTATAAGCAACAAGTGGGTGTGTTTGCTTATGCTTGACTCTGATTTCATATTGTATTCCGTCTTAGTTCCCATTTGTACATTTAGTTATGTATATTTTATTTTATAATTTGTGAAACTGTGCGTAAACCTAGCTATTATTTAATGTGTCTTTTGTTTTAAATTACGACTGAAAGCATCAAAATAGGACGACTAATTAAATTTACGATTTGTGTTCGCAGTTAAAGAAAAATAGCGTGATTTTAAATCCAATTTGCACAATTGTCTTTATTTTATAACTACATCTTCGGCAAGTCGAAGACTGCAAAATACGCTCAAATTAATTTATTTGTGAAACCCGTAAGGTGTAAATATTAAATAGTCATGTATCGAACGAAGAATGCAATTTAAAGAGAAAAGGTTATACTTTTAAGATCAAAACAATCGAGGACTATTTAGTTAGTTACATTTATAATTAAACACGCATTCATACAATTGATGACCCTTTGTATGAGTTACTAATGATCATTGGTTGCAATAAATCTATGTGAACTTTAATTCTCCAATTGTTTTCATTTCGTCGAATCCGAGCGAGAGAGAGAGAGAGAGAGAGAAATAGTGAGAGGGACAAGTAGAAGAGTAAGAAAAACCAACAATATTTCAAGTGTATATAGTACGTATATGAAATTGAAAACTGGACTTTTTACTTTACATGAATGTGGACTTAAATATAAAATTTTGTACTTATATTGCTATATAATTATTTGCTATACAGTGGTATAATGCGCCTTACAGTGAACTGAAACGAAATAGAAAAATAGATTAGTTGATTTATTTAAGATCTAAATAAAAATAATGTAAGTATACCAATGAATTCAGATACGGGATCGTTGTCGCCTTCGCCGCGCATTGTACCAGTAATTTCCTCGTTTTCGACCATCGGCAGGAAAAGCTGCACAAATTCCGGTGAATAGGGATGTGTTATTGTCTCAAGCACTTCGGTTACAAAATAACGAATCAGGGAAATGTCAGTGTCCTCAATTGCACAGCATTGTTTAATATATCTCAGTACGGGAACGACACAGCCGCGTGTCAGCAAATTGACCATTCTATCCAGTATCATCTTTTTCATTTCAAGCTGCACAAGTATCTCCAATTCATCCTGCTTGGACTCGAACAAGCGTATTAATAGAAACAATATTTGCTGCTGCAATGTCGGATGTACGCCAGCAACTTCATCCAGCACCGCCAAGTGCGTGGGACAGCTGTCTGTGGATAGCTTAAAGTACGATGGTTCCATAACAACATTCTCAATCCAACGGATTACACCAACGCCAACAACGGGATATCTATAAAAAATAAATGCGATTTATATAGGATATAGAACAACAACAAATTTACGCTTACTTAATGCAATTGTAGAGTGTCTGCAATTCGGCAATGAGCTCAGTTGAGCCCTGATCCACATTACAAATTGCATGTGCCTTTTCGATTGCCTGAATAGTGCTCTTCAGCTCATCCTTGTTCAGCAATCTTTCCGTTAGCGGCCGCTTCTTTGCCGGCTGATCAATCACAGACGAGGCATAGGCCAGCAGGAACACATACTTGGGCTTATGCTCCGGATTGATTTTGACACTAGCACGGAATAAAGCATCGACGAGCAGCTCCAAAAATTGTGGATTACGTATTAGATCAATTGGCGGCGGATCCGAGCCCGAATAATTCCGAAAGAGCACGGTTATATCCGCCGGATTCAAGGTATTGCGAGTTAACATTGAGGTAAGAGCCTGACACGCCTGCGGATACACTGCCGAGCCATTGAGGGCCATCGTTATAGGCGTCACATTTTGATTGCTGTTCAAGTAAAGACTAAATGTTAATGCATAGTTTGCTATGTTTGATATGTGTAAATAAATAAGTAGCATGTACTTTTGCAGGGCATATTTGATGATTTCCTGAGACAGTCGCTTCATGTTGAAGCCACCCTTTTGCTCCTGGCTGAGCACCTGGATCAACACCTGGGAGTAGACATATGTGTGCTGGCCATGGCACACCATGCGGGCGCACTCTTGGGCCGCGCCGTGCACATCATCGGGATTATTTAGAAATTTCACAATTGACGTCTTGAGAACGCGGGAGAACACTTCAATTTGCTGGGCAGCCGTCGAAATTGAGGTAATTTCACTTTGGAATCCCGCATCCGATATCAATTTAATTGTGAAATTGAGCATCAAACAATCGGGATATTCTTCGGCCAAGCGATAGATTAAAGATCGCCACGTATAATGATCAATCATCTCGGTTAACCAGTCGGGTGTCTCGCCCTCCTCCGTGAATATTGTATCCGCCTTTTTCGGATCAAACGATTTAAGAATCATTTCTTTCAAATGATTCTCGACCATCGCCTGGACCTCGGTCACCTTAACGCCGGCCAAGATCAGCCATTCAGCCAGCAGATTTGCCATCTGGGCGACGGCTTTGTAGTTCTCCGATAGCATGGAAATGACTTCTTCGGGCGAGCCTCCGGATTGAAAGTAGCGCTTCAATTGCGTAAATATCCCCGGCTCCATAATGTAGTCCGGCGTTAGGAATTTTTCCAGGCATTCTTGTATTGTCTTTTGTGGATTATCCTCGTGCAGCTCCTGCTTATCAGCGAAACATAAAAAATACAATATACACAAACACTCAAGTTGATTGTTTTGATTTGTCGGCTTGGCAAACTTCGATTTACCTCGGCATTGGATTGTTGTTTTGTGCGGCCCTGCCAGCCGGAATCGTCGTATTCCACTTCCATCTTACGTTTAAATCACGCGCATTAACTAAATAAACACTTTTAATTTTAATATTATTTATTTTTATTTCTAATAGGTATGTAAAAACTAAATCGATATTAAAAAGTTATCGATAGTCAACGTTTTACGCGCAATTACACGACATTTTCGCGGTATATCGCATGGTACCATTTGTGGCCAAAAAAATACTTGCATTAAATAATGAAAAAATAAACAATTATTTTTCATAAGCTGTATCATACGTAAGCACTTTAAATAAACAATCAGCTTAAAACGATTTGTTGTATGAACTCTGTTCATTCATCGATAAGACTATCGTTGAGATAAGTATCGCAAAAAATTTGTGTGCTACCAACTTGATTGTTGTTTACTGTATTGTTTTCGTAGTTATGAGCGTACTGTACTCCACGCCATATCGCAGAAAAACGATAATTCGCTTAGCAGAGTTTCATCGATATCAATATGTTAGTTTGCAGACTGTTAATTCAAAATGTTGTTGCGAAAATTTGAAATGGAATTTTTGAAATTTTCAAAAATAATTAAAAAAAAATTGAGAAACAATTTAAAAAAAAATAAACAAACACAAAATGTTGTAAAATAATGAAGTTCAGTATAAAATACAAAAAAAAAAATTAGAAATTCAAGAACAATTCAACAAAAATTCTGGTAAAATTTTCAAAATTCTAGCTTCAAAATTAAGAAAGTTCACTTTTCAGTCTCGGAAAAACTTAGCTTGTAAAAATTTTTAAGTTGTCAACAAATATATATATATTATTATATAATAAAAATAACAATTTCATTATTAGCTTCTTACGCGTTTCTTAATACACATCTTTTGCTCGATTCTCGTTTCTGCCGAAGGGTAGGCTCTAGAAACATATCATTTACAGCTTTCATAAGAAAATCGGGTAACAAACATGCAACCGTACAAATAATTATATACAGCCACATAGGAAGCGAGCTCAGGAACATGTTGTAAACGTGATAAAGAGTATTTCCACCACCCAAGTTGTAGAGGTAAGTGCTCAGCATGAATGCAATTATTGATATAACAATTAAGGCAAAGTTCAGGTAACTCATGTAGTGCGATACCAACAGCACCTTCAGATTTCCGACCAGAACGAGCACCATTATCAGCATAGTTCCAAATGTTGAAAAATCAGCCGTTTGTCCGTGCTTGAAGACAATATTGTTGTCATATAAAATCGCATAGGCAAAGTAAAAAATAATCAACATCTGAAGGGTGGCATTCAAAATCCAAATGATAAACGTTCTCCATGAAGTTAACTTGTTGTGGGCAATTCCCTTGTATAAGACGGGGAATCTAACAAAAAAAATAAAGAAAAATATAGAAAAATTATAGTTAGTTTTCAGTACAAAAACTGGTAGGAAAGTCAAGCAAACTCGACTGTGAGAGACCCTGTACTTATTGTGTAAAAATGCATATGAAAATTATATTTAAAAAAAATATATATTATTGAAAAATGTAAATTAAAAAAAAACTTAAAATTTCTAAGGCATGTGTATCTTTTTTAAATGATTGATATTAATTTTTTTTTTGTTATCCAAAATATATCTAATTTTTTAAAACTTTTTAATTTTTAAGTACAGAGTCCAAATATATAATTTTTTCTCCATTTTACACTTGTTTTATTTTTTTTTCAAATAATTTGTTTTTATTAATATAAATTGTTGCCTTACAAATTATAAAAACAGTATAAAAGCGGAGAATAAAATACATATTTTTAATACTGAAAATAGGCAAATATTAAGACTCACCTTAGCAAAGTATTCTCACTATAATGCTTCTCCGACATGGCCAAATAGGTGAAACTGAAGGATATGTAGATGATGTCAAATAGCCACAGATATAGATCGTTATACACGGAGGTGGCCGAGAACAAGTCGTACACTTGAAAGAGAGCCATACAACCGGTAATGATGATATTTTTATAGCAATAGAATAGGACGAGGAATGCCAATCTCTCCGTATTGTAATGTCCATGGACCAAAAGAAGCCGCTGGAGCATATCAAATTTGGCAATGGCATAGTCGGCACTACGGGCAGCCTGTTTGCCCTCCTTGCCGGGTATTCCGATGCCAATGTGCGCCTCCTGGATCATCGACACATCGTTGGCGCCATCGCCAATGGCGGCTGTTATGTGATTGCCCGACTTCTTAATCAACATGACAATCTCGCTCTTCTGCAGCGGACTCAGTCGACAGCAGAGCACCGCCTTACATTGCAGAGCCAAATTTGCGAATTTCTTTGGGAGATGCAGCAGCAGAGCAGCCACTGTGGTGCCGTCGATGACCAAGGCAGTGGGCAGAGCTTTTGCACCACTCGATAGACCCAGCTCGATCTGCTTTAGTCTCCCCTCTAGCTCCATGGGATCCGTCAGATTGATGAGAAAATGCACCTCAGCTGAGGAGGGAATATGCTTACAGGCCATGCCTATATTGAAGGCTGTCTCCACCTTGTCCCCGGTCAGCACCCAGATCTTCAGGCCAGCCTCCTGTAAGGCTACCAATGTCGTGTCCACATTGTCCTGCAGGGCATCCTCCAAGGCTGTGGCACCCAAGAGATCAAGTCCTAGAAGCATCAAAGGAATACAATATTTTAGTTGATATAGACTAGTAAATATTAAGATTATTAGATTCCTTCACCATCACTTGGGACTTACCCACTTCAATGGTCTCGTAGCACTGTGCAATGAGTTCCTTGCGATTCATTAGCTGTATATTCGCATTATTCAATGAGCTAACGAATGTTTCATATTCCCTTTCAGTCAGAGTTCGTCGGGCAACGGCCAGAGTGCGAAGTCCCTCCTTGGCGTATTCCGTTATCTGGGCATCGATCGTTTCGATCTGTGGACTCTTATTGCATCTGGGCAGAATGGAAGTTTCAGCACCTTTGCTATACAGCCAAATCACATCGTTCTCATCTCGAATAATCACACTCATTCGTTTCCTTTCCGAGCTAAACTCAAGGACCTGGAGTCGCTCGTACTGCAAGTCCTGAACATCTCCCTCATGGGGAATGCGACTCAGATGTAAAGTATTATTATCGATGCTTTTGAAGATCAAACCCAATCGGGCGCATCCTTCGAGTATAGCTTTCTCATCGGGACTCGATGCCTGATATCGGCCAATAATATCGGTCGTTATTAAACTATCATGCTCCGACTGTTTTTCCGTTGATCTCTCATCAAAGGGATCCAAAATATCCACCGTATGACACAACGCAAGGGCCTCAAAGAAATCCAAAATATCCGGCTGGAAAAGACAGTTTATAAAAAGAAAAGTAGATAATATTGGTTGGAATATCTTAAGAAACGAAAAAGTTTTTCCTACTAAAGGTTTATCTGTATTCAATAGTTATAATGGCAGCTACACTATGGTATATTAATTCGATTTTGACCAAATTTGGCCAGCATGTAACGGGCAGTGCAAATATACAATCTGTGAGTTTGGTTGCGATATCTTAAGATAAGTTCCCTGAACTTTGACCCCGAACTTGACCCACTTTCAGGTCAAATTTTAAATTGTCTCAGCTATGTTGTGTGAAAATTTCATCTTTCTGGGCTTAACCGTTTGGCCTGCACGTTGAAATGTCAGTCAGTCAGTGATTCAGGACAAAGGGTCCAATATATATAGATTATATTTGCAAAGATTAGAGACCTTCGAGATTTTCTACTTACACCCATCGATCCCAACTCAAATCTCTCTTCTGTACTTGGGCAATACAAATGCGTGTTTTGGAGATGATAGTTTCTACCTCCGGTGTAGCATTTAAGGAAGATCATTTGATTTTTGGTCAGAGTGCCAGTTTTATCCGAAAATAATATATTGATCTGTCCCAGATCCTCGTTCAAGTTGGATGCATTCACGCCGCACGGTTGATCTGTCTCTTCATCGTACAAACATAGATCCGATTTCATGAAGAGCGCACCAAAAACACGATACAATTCAATGTTCATATACATGGATATGGGCACCATATAGTTGAATAAAATCAAAAACGATAGAAAATCTTCGAATATTTGTAGAACTGCATTATAATCGGGAAGCGGACCCAAATAATACACAGTCGGATAGACATTGGCTGCCTTTTGTCTGTAAGTTTTCAATGGTGAGGAAATATTGTTAAATTCAATAATTTGATATATAGAAGGTATAGATATATTCCACTTACCGCTCAATAAGATATAGGATAAAAACAACCACAACCATGCCCACAATGAGAGCGATGATGAATTTGTTGATGTATTTCTCGCTGGAGGCGGATTTGTTGCCCGTGTAGCGACTGTTTAGTTGGAGTTTAGTGGACATGCCCGTATATATAGCACAACCGATGACTCGACCTTGACCCTTGATCCGTACACCCCTCAACAGAAGGTTCTCAATGGTCAGAGGTATAGCTCCATTTGAGGCAGTTTCAAATTCAATGCGACCATTGAATGTATAGAGATCTGGAGTCGAGGGTTCGCAAACGATAGTACCCAGATTCTTATCGTGCTCGAGCGACAAATAGGCATAGTTGGCTGGTCCATAGATGGTCTTTAAGTTCGTTTCACCATCCAAATTGGCCGTGTTGACGAAACACATGTTTTCGGAGCCAGTTGAATGGAGTAGGACGAGATCACAGGGTACATCGCTGGCACTGGTCACGACCACCAGATCCCCTGGGACAATGTATTCCGAATTGATACACTGCTCCTTGCCATTCCGAATGACAATTACTAAAATCAAGAAAATAATTTAATTAGTTTTTAAATTTTTAATTTTTATCAAAAATTTTCAAACCTTTCGCTGAGTTTACAATTTGATCACTTTTCGATCTGGAATAGTCCTCAAGACCCTCTTTGAGAGCCGTCACGATCATCACAAAAAGCAGAGGTAACAATGAGACCAAGGGATCTATAGTATCATCTGATATATAGATAGATACATAATATTATGCACTTTAGTCAATTGTTAGCATTGATTATGGTTAAAACATACTAACGAAAAACGATACGATCGTAATGATCAAGAAATAAAAGTAGACAGCTCGTCGGAACTGTTCAAAGAAGTTCAATGGGATAAAGGTCAGCCAGGTGTATTTGGTGGTCTTCACACGATTCAGTGGCAAATTCTTTCTCGGCTTCGCATTGCCAATCGATATGCGTAAAGGTCGTTTTTCTTTCACTTTTGAGCTCGTCATGATGAATCGAACTTTACTCTCTTCTCTCTTCTTGTAATAGCAAGGGGGGTCTAAGAAACAACTTTGATGGATTATGGGTAGCACACGAGTGTTATCTTTCCATGCTAAACTTCAACTGAAATTCGGCAAACATTTCTTCAATCATTAAAATTTATAAAGTGCCATTTTTTTTTAACTTTTGTTTTTGTTTTCATTTTTTTTGGCGATACGAATTTTATAATGATTTCTATATATATACATATATGGTTCTTAATCGTTTAATCAGTTAATCGCACATTCTGTTGACAACATTTTTAGATGATAGTTATGTTAACCATAAACTCTTGGAAATGTCAAGTATTTCCTATAAATATAAATATTTATAAACTTTTTTATTATATACATATATCTGTATCTGTGGAGCAACTAATTGTAATACACTTTGTTTAGCAAGCGATTTGAAATACAAATATTGCCAGCATTGTACATCTATGATAATGTACTTCATATTGTCGCTCCTATAGATTAACATTAACGTTAGATTAGATATAGCTTGTCAATAAGCAAATTCGAGCTGCCAGTTTCTTACATATAAAGTATATAGTGACTATATATATAGTATATATACATATATATAGAGAACTACTGTAATATTGGTGACCACTTAACCACGTACTTTTAGCTCAACTTAAGTATGTATTTATATAGTAAGTTGGTCTGAGTAGTCGCACCTTTCTGGTCATTGACTTTGACTTCGACGTGCAATACTTGAGGAATCTCTTCTGATATATTATATATTTTTGTAGGGTGCATTACATTTAATTGACTTCATTTTCCTATATACTTACCTTATCAGTATGACTTAACTGTCTATAAGAATTAACTTCTTTGTAGCTTAAACTTGTCACAGTCACTTCTTTATGTGATAGCTGAGAGATATGTATGTGGAATATGGTCAGATTTCAATTTCTATATCATAATATATAATGAACATTTTGGGGTATTATATTTTCTTTTTATACAATGCTCAGGGAGAAGAAATCATCTCCGACCCTATAAAATATATATATTCTATAGTCGATATAGCCATGTCCGTCCGTCTGTCTGTTTGTGTGAGAGCCTAGATTTCAGAGACTATAAGAGCTAGAACAACCAAATTTAGCCCACAGACTTCTATAAACCCCACGCAGATCAAGTTTGTTTCAAACGCCACGCCCCTTTCCGCCGCCGTAAATTGCAAAAAGCAAAGGATTTTTTTTTTTTAATTAACGTTAGTTATTTTTATTACCTATCATCCTACTAAGATCGGACAAATAGAAAGGTGGTATTGGCTGATTTAAGGCCCTATTCTCCTTCAGCTTGCTGTTTTTGGACCTTTTTTGAAAAAATTCTCATTTAAAAACGCAAAAAATAATTGAAAACTTTTTTTATTTATTGTATTACAAAAGGTTCAAAGTAAATAAAAAATTTTATTTTGCCTCGATACGAGGGCTGTTCAAAAAGTAATGAGACTTCAAAGTTGGTGGTGAAAAAAAAAGGTGTCGTCACGGCGGCCACGATTCCGGGTCTCCGGAGCGTCGGAAATGAAAAAAATGAAAAAATATAGGGTTATGATCAGCATAGATGTAATTCTGGCCCGTAGTAAAATAAAAATTTTGCGATTTTTTTTGACACAATGGCGGCCACTTGAAATTGACAAATCGAATTTGGACCCATTTTTTTGTAGTTTAGTGTAAAAAAAAAATAGTAAAAAAAATCGCAACATTTTTATTTTACTACGGGCCAGAATGGTGACAATTCTACGTCGATTAAACTTAGTTTCATCCAAATCGGTTCAGTTGAACTGGAGATATCATGGCCGCCAGTTCGAAAAACGTGGTTTCGAGATAAACGCGTTTAAAGTTTTGACTTCACTTGCATTAACATTAACATTGCTGGATAAAAATGGCCATATCTCCTTAAGTATTTCGAGAATCCTTTTAGGGGCATATTCACAACTACCCAAGCTATAAATAAATGCAAAAAAAAAAAGTCGAAAAAAATTGTTTGCTGAAAGAGAATAGGGCCTTAAGTTTTTAAGCAATGTAAGTGCCTAAAAGTATGCAATAAAGAATATTTTTAATTTATTTAAATAAGTAACGGGTATCCTATAGTCGGGAGCTTGACTATAGCATTTCCCACTTGTTTTTATTTTCCTTCAGCCTCTTCTATAATTTTCGGTTCCTATTCCTTTGCTTAATTTTGTTTTCATTCTTTTGGCAGCATTTTTAATCCTCCATTTTTTGTTTTTTTCCTAAGCCACTTTATCCAGTTCTTTGTATTCATTTCTATTTATTCTTATTGCTTTCTTTTCCAATCTATTCTTTTTTATTGCATAGTTCTTTCAGTTCCTTTAATTGTTCTGTATCTTTTTAACTTATCTCCTTTTTTGTAACATTTCCTATTTCTCTTTGTTTCATTTTCATCCATTGTTCTTCATTCCATTTTCATTAAATTTTCTTTTAATTTTAAAGTAGATCTTCAGATAGTTTTTCATAAGCTCCAATTGGTTTTGCAGTCATTAGGGGATTCCACGTCTGTAATAAATAGAGCTTATTGATTTCAGCAATAGATTGTTTAATTATCATAAGGCATAGTTCAACGATGGCGGTGACTAAGTGCCAAAGATATAGCGACCTTATGATAAGTTGGCTGACGCACCTGGCTTAATTTATCAGTTGGGCGTTCACCTTTAACATGGGTTGGGCTGATTCATATACCAAATGGTGTGCTTTAAATAATTAAATGTAATAATGTAATACAATAACTATTATATGGCTTTGCTTAAGTTCTTATAACTGACAAAGGGAAAAATGAATGAATTAAAGGGGTATCTTAAAGTCTTAGTATTTATGTTAAATGAAATAATTTATTAATAAAGAGAAAGACAAAGTTAAAGAAAATAAAATTTAAATAATGAATTTAAGCAAATTGAAGTAAAATAATTGATAATAGTATAATTATATTTAAAGTTTGCAATTCTCTAAACATATTTAAAATTTTTTATGAATTTAAAATCTGAGTTAGTAATTGTTATAGACTACTCGTATGCTATCTGATTTATAATTTCATTTCAATTAAAATCTTCAATCTCAAGTTACTCGTCAGTTTCCATATGAGTTTAAACAGTTTTATTGAGTTTTGTCTTATGGTTATTCCGAAAACTGATCTAAGAATTGATCTCTCTGGCATATCGCTTAGTGCTAGCAAAAATTTTAAAAATTACTAAATCACTACTAATTACAACATTAAAAAACAAAATTGATCTGCGTTCAGTATCCAGGAGCCTACATACCAAGTTGGAAGTCTCTAGCTCTCTGAGATCGACACGTCCAAACAGACGGACAGACGGATCCTTTTTTGCCCACTTTCAATGGCCACGATTTAGAAAGATTTTGATCTTATGGATAATATAGACCAAAAACGGCACGCAACTTTTAGCAACAACAATTATCAACTAATGAGTAATTTTGTAAAATCAATAGATACTTAGAAGCTCTGTTGACTTTGTCAACATTGTGTGGACTAACATATGTCCGATAAGGGTCTGAACTAGTCAAGGTGCTGTATATGCTTATAGTATATAAATAAATATATGTAAATGTGTAAGTACATACATATATAGTATATATTGCAGTTTCTTTGACAGCATCAAACATTGCCAAAGTTCCGTACAACAAGCCCTAGAAAAACCTCAACCCAAAGCCCGAAAACCCGACCCCAAAAACCCAAACTCGAAGTTGAATCTAAATTAGAAAAAAACTCAACACCTTAGACACGACCGTGAGTGAAGTCTATGTGCATGTATGTGTGTCTGTGTGTCTTTGTGTGTGTGGTGTATACATATATGATTCAATGCTTTAAGATAAGATATTGTTATCGACTTTATCTCTTTGGTTCGTTTCAAAAAAAAAAAAAAATAATAATAATAATAATTCGTTGGTTAAGAGAGCGAATCGTTAGACGTTCCCGTCTCTCTGTCACTCTCTCTCTCTCTCTCGCTCCGTCTCTCTTTTTCAAAAGTTTCTTGGTTTATCTATAAACGTTATTCCGATACATGTACAGATATAGAGATATATAAATGGTAATAACTGGAGGTAAGTGTGCAAGCACTTGACTCTCTCTTAGATTTATGATTTGCCGAGTATGAATTTGAAGCGATATTACAAATTATTCGCATATCATAATACCTATATATATATGTATGTATGTACCTATATATATATATGTATGTATGTATATAGGTATATTATAGATGTATGTAGGCATGTGTTTGACACACATACATATATAGTACATACATATCATTTGTGGGTACTATCGCTATCAACAATTCTTCGACAGTTTGCCGATAGATCAGTTTGCGCGTGGAAGGCTTCTCCTTCCATTTGTTTTGTATACTCGTCGTGCATGGGAACAGCTTCTATATGCTTGATCTACCCAGAAGATACTACTATATTAACAATATCTGACACTCGTTCACGCTACACACACAACAACAAGTCTACGATTAAGAAAAATTCAAAACAAATATAAAAGAAAATGGTATGTTTACATATCGTAACAGCTACTACAGATATACCATATATGTATATAGTATGTATAATATTGTCTGACCACCACACGCGTATTACCCGTACTATCTGAGTTCTTTCGAGTGCTTTCGGGGTCTGTTAAGCATCTGTTGTAAACTGATAAAACACCCGCCTTATTACAGCAAGTGACAAATGACAACTTCAAGTACTATAATTACACTATTATAGATGTAGTTATCATCATATATGAATATATGTGATATATGCATATGGAATACCTGTGCATATTTACATTTGTTTCCCCAATAAATTCTAGTGTTTACCGAGTGAAAATCGAATCTTTTGAAAACCATCTTTTATTTACAAGTTTAAAAACAATTGTGCTCTTAACTTATAATATTTATAGTGCATTTGCTTTTTGCTTCCTTTGGAAAAAGTATAAAAATGTGATCTTTAATTCATGATTATTGTGAAATTCGTGAACTTTCCTGAAATCTTCAGGTGACTGCGCCCATCAAGTTTTAATTGCTTTTTTTTAGTATATTTAAGTTAATTATAAATTAATTAAAATTAGTTAGGAAAAACCTAAAGTTCATCACGTAAAAAATAAATGCGTAAATATTTGAATTTACAAAGTGATCGACTACGAGATACCATATTTATTCAATAGTGGCTTTACATATCAATTTTATATGTTTCATATTAAAAAATATATTTATACAAAATCCTTATATATAAAATGGTAAATGGTGATAATATGTATTTTTTCTATTTGAAAACTTATTTGGAATTATTATTAAATAAGGATTTTATCTTTTCTTAATGTCTGTATGAATAACTTTTAAAATGTATGTGTTAATTAATTTGGAATTTTTGCTTAAAAATTATTTTATACGTTATAAATAAGTTATAAATAAGTTATATGCTAAAGATCTTAAAATTTTGTGATTCTTGAGTTTTTCGCTGCGGACGGCAGTCCGCGCTAGTGACGAAAGCAGCAAGAAGAGAGCGAAAGGCGACTAGCAAAATGTATATACAGGAAGAATGGGAAATTTGCTATGACTGTCCGATATAAAAAATCATGAGTTTTAAAATATTCTTAAAATATATTAGAATAATATATGTACTTTTTTTGACCCACATTCGTACAATCCTATGTGTTCTGAGCACAGGGTATAAGTATACAGATATCTTGTTTTCCATGCCTATCACTCAATAAGGGATTAAAAATAATTAGTCCTAGACTTTGCCAATGAATCATTTAATTTATATAAATTGAAATTGAAATCGAAATCGAAATAGATATAATGGAATGTAATTGAAACAACAACAAAAACAGCTGTAACTATTTATACTCGTATATAGAACAGTAGCAGTTAGAGAAATGATCGATCTGTCGATGATAATTTCGCAGAATTTCGTTGACAGTTAAGTTACGTTATTAAATTAGTTTGGAATAAAACTGAAAATTTCTGAGAGGGCATTTAAAAGTCGATAATGAAAATATTTAAAGTTCGAAAAGATAAACTTTCGGATGATATTTTGCATCAATATGAATATTTGTGACTCCCCGTGAAGTATGCTATAGTAAATTGGTACCAAATGATATAAATATGTAGTACAATTCCGTTTATAGTACAAGTATAATAAAGTTTCATAAAGATTTTATTGGCATTTGATATTCAAGATAAAATGGCATGATAAAACGTCATGTTTGAATTGTGAAATTCAAATTAATTGTATTTGAAGTGATCGATTTGGATCAGATCAGAAAGGATTACGAAGAGAAGTGTCTGCATTTGGATAAGAAGTCCCGAAAGCTGTGGATCTCGCTTGTACTTGGTGACTAATTTTTTGCACCTGTCGCATTCCCTTTAATCTACTGATTACCGATATTTGGTGGTAGATTTGGGTACAAGTATTTATTGGTAAAAGGGCGTTTTATTTATGTTGATGAATTCCTAGAAATACTCGTAATACTATGGTACGACTACCTTAACTGTATTAGTCAGCTTGCGACAGTTAAATACTATCATAATCTTATCTGGTTTGACGGTATATGTGTGCCCGGGACTGATATGAGAAAGCCCCCCCTTTTGTCAAGAGCAGAGCCCAAAAAAGAGACCCAAAGAGAGCACAAAAATGGGGGAAAACAGTTTCAGAGCAACCGACAATCGGTAATGTTGGATTATTAGACATAGAGTACGTGTTCGGGTACAAAACGAGTACAAAAAACTATAAAAAATGTAAAGAAAAAGAAAATAATAAGTTGAAACAATGAGTAAATCGAAGGTTTTCTATTTGATAAGGAAGTTCTATTTGGTTCTCGTTGATTAAAGACGAACGCAATCTTAAATCGCTGATGTCATTGATTCGATTCTGTTTCCTTATTATGAGAATTAAGTGTAGACGCTCTTAAGTTCATTCGCTCTTAGCTAAACTTGTGCACTGACAGACAAACATACAAATATAGATCGATTGGCATTTGATATTGTTTGGTGTATTCGGGTATTCGGGTATTCGACCACTATTCGGCTATTGGTTTTAGAAGGTATTCCGTGATAACAACGCGTCGACCCATTTGAGGTAACAAAAAAAAGAACCGAACCCTGTCGCGACATATTCGTATACAAATCGCTCAGTAGTATGCGATTGTTCCGTCTACCGAGGCGCATTCTGCTTAATATCCCGCAAAATCACCTATATAAACATCCATATATATATAGCTGTATATCTGTTTATAGCCGGATTAAGTAAACATGGATAAGATGTTTCGAAAGCTTTGTGTCAAGCGGGTGAGTTGCACAATCCAACTAAGAAACTGTTTTCAATTATGCAGAGCACTAGTATTCCGATATGTATATCCAACTAATACCTACTAAGTTTCATTGTAATCCAATCCTAACTTTAATTTATTAAAATCGTATGTTTTAAGTGAAAACTTTGTACAAAAATTGCGACATCAAATGTGTGAAATCTGTTTAAAGTCAAAGTCGTAACCAAAATATTATCTACGTATTATCTCTTTGACTAAATTGATATGAATATGACACACCCGGACGCCTACGATTCTACAGAATGCCTATCTACCTATGTATGTTCCTATGGTATAATAAACATACATACAACTCGTATGTTTCCCTCAACTATCGCTGTTCAAACTTCGGCCCAGAACACAATGAGTCTGACAATTCCTATATATAAAGGTATTACCAGTAGTACGACTATATCGTGAAGGAAACTGCTGAAGATCTGCATTTAGAATAACTTCTTTATGCATTTATTTATCAACTATTTTAAGCAAATAAAATCCATTGATTAGTTAAATAGATAAAAGAGAAATCTGCTTATCTTATACAAGTTTTTGTGTAAAATTCTCCCTTAAGGTTTTGGTAACATTCCAATTGGAAAATAGTTCAATTGATCTTCATATACCACTGATCAAATTTCTCATTATAGTATATCTGACTTGTTAGATTTAAAACTATCTGTGTTTTTGAGCAACTCTAAAAAATAAAATATGAAAGATAATTTATTTCGCTCAGTTAAGAAAATCTCAACTAAAATTAAGAAATAACGATGTTACTATCTTAATTGACTTTGGACAACAACAGATTTACATTAAAATCCCAGCATAAATATATATCTACTTATTATTGAAATCTCTCAACTAAACATGGGAAACCAATATATTTGTATATATTTAATTATCTTCAAGTTTGCGATGGTGTTTATTACTTAAACTTATACATTGTTCGTGAGAGAGAGAAATTCTAGTGCAACTTTGAATGCACTGCGACTAGCAAGTACCCTGTAAATATGCAAAGTAACTTTAAACACAAATTTTAATAACTGCAATTAAATCAAAAATTTTGATAATTTAATTAAAGCTAAAGCTATAAGTTTATAATTAAAAGAAAAATCAACTAAATTTGGCAAAGGTGATAAATAAATTATCTTGATAGAAAATTTTGCAACTTTTAAGTGGTATGAATAAAATAGAAAATAATTAACAGAGTACATAGATTACATGCAGCTCGTATTTTAGACCATTCAGTCAGTGTGAGTATGTGCATGAGTACTCGTGAATATATTCAATTTTATGTCGAATATTGACGAATTTGACGAGCCGGCAAATTAAGCATGCACTTTGAACTCACAACTAGAGAAGACGAGGCAGAGCTATGACTTCTGTATCGAGATACGAGTACTGAAAACTTGAACAGCGCTACAATTATACATCCCGAATAGTACAGCGATAGACGTCAATAAGTTTTTGAGAGTATTTTCACGAATATTTGGGGGGACAGGGACTGAGAATCGAAATTGAGATCGGAATCGTTATGGGAATGGGAATTGCAGATCATTGAGACTCAGTTCAGTGTGAGAACGGGCTTTAAGTTGTGCACATCGTTGCGGTTGTTTTTTTTTTCGCAGCTCTCTTAACCTTACAGATACAAATGTATCTGTATCTGTGCATTCCTCTGGCTGTATCTTGGGAACCAGAGAAACGTTGACCGATCGATTTTGACTGATTTATTTTGTGACTGTGTCAGTTTTACAACGTAAAAGAAAAAATATATTGTATATACAAAATATGTTTGAATATTTAACTAAAATAACAATTTTAATGGCAGTTCTTAAAGCTCTCATTACGTGATATCGACCGTGTAAAATACCTGAAAGATCTAAAAAATAAAATTTAAATCTAAAAGTCATGTAAATGCGAAAAACAAATACCACGCACTGATCTATACAACAATAACAATACAGATACATACGTCAATAACAATATAACAATACAATATGTGCATAGAGAACTGTTCAATTGAAGTGTTAAAATTACCCACTTAACATCGTTTTAAGGTTATACCTTTTAATGTGCTGACAACAGCAACAACAGCAACAACAGCAGCAGCAACAACACAAAACAAATTGGAAAGAAAGAGTCAAATGCATGCAAACGATCACACGTATAGCAGCTGATGATATTGTAGATCGCTTACGATATACATCTTATCGTATATCTGTGACAAACGGAGTGCGAAAGACAGAAAGAAAGAAAGAAAGAACATCTTCAGTATCTCAGGTATCAGGTGTCAGGTGCCAAGTGACGCTATATCGTATTTGGAATATCGTAAGAAAGGCATTTCTTCCGGATCAGCTGTTTAAAAATCACGTTAAGTGCGCGCAAACCTTTTTTTATCGTACGAGTATATGAAAATCTTAAACACTTTATCGTATCGTAAATCAAAAAATTCGTCAACTGTCTTACATGAAATATCGTAAACGTCGAATTGTAAAATACAAAATTCTTCAAATATCGTTTGTGGAATATCGCTTATGCCATATTGTATCGGAGACTAAATATTTCTTCAAATTTATTCTTAAATGAAATATCGTAAAAGCTATAGATCGAATATCGCAAAACATATAATTTTTAATTTATCGTAAATAGAATATCGTAAATTAATAAATTTTTCAATTATCTTATATGAAATATCGTAAATGTCGAGCCGCAAATTAAAAGATTTTTAAATGATTGTAAATGGAAAATTATTTTTGCTATTATCATACTGCAAAGTAAAAATTTGCTTATCTTCGGATAGTTCAAAGTGTCGATATATCGTTTATTCGAGATCGTATCAAAGGCGATTCTGAAATTCATTTAAAAAGTGCGCCCAGTGAAATATCGAATTGTGAATCAAACCAAAATTGCAATAATTTTCGTATTTTTTTATGGTCATATAATGTAAACCAATCTGCGATATCAAAAAAATTCTAAATTCAAAATAATATGAAGGAAAAAAGTGAAGAATATATGAGACAATCGGCCTAACAAGTATTGTTGTTGTCGTCATTCAACTTTTCTACTTTTATACTCCCTCACAATCTCAATCTCGCCGTCTCTCTTGGCTGAGCGCAGAGAATTGTAAAGAAGATGCACAAATTATCTATGACAAAGACGGTTGATCTGTTATGGTTTGTCAGCCAGATGTTAGACAATGAATTTCTTTGGCCATGACTATCTAAGTGGTTTTCGGCGCATCGATCTGATTGGTAACAGATATCATCATCCTCAACATCAACATCAAAATCAGCATCAATATCAATATCATTGGAGAGAACAGGAACCGCAGTTCTATCTCAAAGAGACATTCCTATGGAAACAGCGTAAGGTGCGTCACAGA
Organism: Drosophila subquinaria; assembly: GCA_037043405.1. Lineage (NCBI taxonomy): Eukaryota > Metazoa > Arthropoda > Insecta > Diptera > Drosophilidae > Drosophila > Drosophila subquinaria. Next base: position 26,555 of record JBAMBL010002632.1, read on the forward strand.
TCACAGACAGAACTTTCCCTCCTAGAACACATTGACCCATCGACATACGAGTATGGGTATTATGTACATATGTATGTTCATACATACGTCAATTTCTGTATTGATTAACCCCATTAACCTTCTAACCAAACGCACTGATGTTTCGCCAAACAGATTGTCAAGCATTGCTTTAATTTGTACAGCCTCCAAAAAGACGGAAGAATCATTCCAATTATGTGGACTACGCGTAACCAAAGATTCAATAATAAAATTTAATGTCTATATCATATACAATAAAATACTACTTACAACCAGAACTCATACTATACAGTTCAACCTATTGATATTGAACTTGACTTTAAGTAAACTATTTTAATTTTTATAGTAGCGCGCTAGATTATTATTGAACATATACAAATCAATTTCTTCTTTACTTTATAGGAAAAAGAAACTATTTTATAAAAGAAAAAAAAAATATTTTTTGCCAAGAATTTAATAATAAGACTATCTGGAAACAAGTTATATATATATTTTAAGTAGATTAGACACTTTTAATAGATGGGTACATTATACACCTACCTATGTAAAAAGATCAGCTTTTTGGTCAGGCTTTTGAAAAGATACTTATCGATAGAATTTATTAATGTCATTTCTAAAATGTTTTATTTTTTATTGAGATTCCCTATAAACTTTCCCTGTGAAGAACTTTTATCCACGTTTTCTTGAGGTTTCTTTTAGAAGTCAACACCAAATCGTAGTGTCGTCTTTTGTAATCTGGGACACTTTGTTAAGCTGCTACTTTATTTCAGAAAGCTTTGCCAACGTTCTAAGAAAGATCCTAAGCTTGTCTTCTAAGTTTCAATAAAGTTCAGTAATGGGTAAATCTAAGAGACTCAGCATAGAAAAGTCGAAATAAATGTGTTTGTTTTAAAAAGTTTTGATACACTAACTGAATCAACAACTATTAAAATCTGTTAAACCCAACTAACTTTATAATTCTCCATAGAATTGCCAAATTTATGTATATTGTATTTGATGTCTTCTAGGGCTCCAGAGTAAGCACAATAAATGACTGGCTACAAATACAAATTGGAGGCTCGGAGGATGTTAAGAAGAAAAAGTCAAAGAATCAAAATCGCATCAAGTCCACAAAATACACATTGCTCACATTTCTGCCGCAGAATCTATTGGAACAATTTCGACGTATAGCTAATTTTTATTTTCTAGTTATGACAATCATATCACTTTTAATCGGTAAGTAACGAAACCCATTTTTAACTAAAACTTCTTACGATTTCGGTTTTTTTTTTGTAGACAGTCCTGTATCGCCAATGACCTCCCTGCTGCCCCTAGTCTTCGTGATTGCCGTTACAGCTGCCAAGCAGGGATATGAAGACATTCTACGCTATAGAACTGATAATGTCGTCAACCGATCACCGGGTAAATATTTATTTATTTATATCGACAAAAAATTAATTGAGTTGTCGATATATTTCCAAATAATATCGACATATCGAGTTTTCCCAAAAAAAGAAAATGTTTAAAGAAAACCTATTTGTAATTACAAAGTACACTTATAAATGTTGACAGTGTCTAAAATCAGATGTTCTCTAAACCAGCGGTGGGCACGCAGTGGCTCCAGGAGCAGCGACTGCTCCCAACTATTTTTCTGACTAATCGGCGTCGTGAAGTCGCACAAAAGACTCGCTGTTGAAGTTGTTGTAGCTGTTATTGTTGTGCTCCCGAATTTAGATTTCGTGCCCACCGCTGCCCTAAACTTCCATAGCTTTATTCTTCAATTCTGTTATTCTGATCATGGTTTCGAAAAAATTTTTAAATTCATTTTAAATTCATTTCGATCAAATAATTTGTTGCTGATTTTTCAATGTATTTTTTCATTACGGTTTTGAAGTAGTTTCTCAAAGCTATCGAAATAATTTGCTATATTTCGTTTTATTTTCTTGCAGTGACTGTCATTAAGAATGGCGTCGAGGCGATAATACAGTCGCAGAACGTCGCGCCCGGAGATCTGATTGTCGTGGAGCGGGATTGCGATGTGCCCTGTGATCTGGTAATACTCCGTTCGACAGATCCCCATGGCAAGTGCTTTATAACGACCGCCAATTTGGATGGCGAGTCGAACCTGAAGACGCTCACGGTACCCAGAGATCTGCCGACCGTACCGATCGAGGAAATGCACAAATTGGGCATGATCGAGTGCGAAACTCCCGGCACTGATCTATATAGTTTCAATGGCAAAATCGAGCTAGCTGGCGGCGAGGGACGCGTCCTGCCCCTGTCCTCGGAGAATGTACTGCTACGCGGCTCGCGCGTCAAGAACACCGAGTGTGTGATCGGTTGTGCCATATACACGGGCATGGCAACCAAACTTCAATTGAACAGTCGCCTAACCCGCAATAAGACCGCATCCAGCGAAACATATGTCAACAGATTTCTAATATTTATACTTATAGCATTAATAGCCATAGTTACCTTGCTCTATTTCCTTAAAAGGTGAGTTTAACTTGCTCTTTACTACAGCTCATTCTCTTTTTATCAATGTACATGCTACATTTGTAGTACAGTTCTCGTCATATTTTCAACTCTTTTGCTAACTTTTCGATAAGCTCTGCTAACTTGATGTTAGAGAACTGCCAACTTAAGACTTTGGCGTTGCCAGACTGACAAATAATTTGTTTTTTTCGTTATTTTTAACGTGAGAGTGATTAATATGAAAAAATAAAGTTTTTAAATGATTTAGTGTCGAAGGTAAGGTCTGACAACACCTTTAAACATGATATGATGAGAGATACTTTCAGAAGAAGTACAGTTGGTATGGGGTCCTTAGATCATAGTTGAGGCAATTGGGGGTGAATTCATTTAAATGCATTTCATTACGTTTTCAAATACCTTCAGTTTATCAAAAGCAAAACCCTGACAGTAAATATGCTTTTTTTTCAGATATAATGAGCTATTTGTGATACCAAAACTGACGTATCTGGGACCCGCAGCGGACGGCTATAGCGTCAAGCAGTTCCTGCAGGATTATTTATCGTTTTTGATACTGTTCAACTATTTGATACCCATCTCGCTGTATGTGACCATCGAATTGCAGCGGGTAATTGGCGGCTTCTTTATGGAATGGGATAACGAGCTCTACGAGAAGGAGACGGATCAACAGTGCATTGTGAATACATCGAATCTGAACGAGGAGCTCGGACAGATCAACATACTCTTCTCGGATAAGACGGGCACGCTGACCAAGAATGAAATGAACTTCCAGCAGTGCTCGATAGCGGGACACAAGTACAACTATAAGAAGACGCGTCTGGAAGAGGCGGAGACCAAAGCCTTGTCTGACATTAACAAATTCAGTGTAAGTTTTCCTTAAAAGCTATGACCTAAAGTTTTGGCACATATGATACAAAAAATTGTAGTTCTGATGTTCTTCATCACAATCGGATAAATATCTACATAGTTATGCAAAAAACAATTTAACCAAATAATGAAGAATAAAACTCTGATAGATTTATTGAAAAATCGATAACTGGAATTTAACGGAAGAAATTTTCAAGTACTTTAACTCGATAGTTTATTTTTTGCCGATATATTGGCAAATCCATTTTTGACTTATCCGTTAATTGGATATATGTTCATCACTAGTTTTTTTTTATATAGAATAAGTACAGGGTTTTTCACAGTCGACTACCTTCGACTGTAGCGATTTCTATTTCGATTCTATTCGAATTTCTCTATCCATTCCAGATGGACCAGAAAGTCTTCTTTCAAGCACTGGCCATTTGTCACACCGTCCAGGTGGCCACCAGCATGACGGAAGAGGCGCCCGTGGAGAGCGCGGCCAATAAGCAGGAGACGATCAAGTCGGGTCCGCCGGAAATGTACTCGATATCCGATATTACGGAGGAGAGTCACAACTCTAGTCAGCACAGTGAGCTCAATGTGAGCAACACGATCGAAACGTCGTTGTCGGTGCATCCGAATGGGGTCAATGCCACAGTCACCTCGTCGTCGGATGTGAATCCCCTGCTCTTCCCGGACGACAGCTACAAAGTGGAGCGTCGCAAGCGTCCGCAGGTCGTCAAGCGCAGTCCGAACTTCGCCCGGTCCAACAAGGTGCACATTGCATCCCCCAGCGAGACGCCTGGCAGTGGGACATCCGCAAACGGATGTCACTCCAGCGGTGGCCTGCACAGTCCTCCGATTATGCGTCCCATTTCGCTGCAATTCCAACGCTCTACCTCGGAGCGGGATCTGCCGCAGTTCGGGGAGGCGCACAATGGCGCCGCCCTCGGCCATCGACGTGCCCATTCGTATGGCGCCCCCAATGCGTATCTGACCAGTCCCGTTGGCAACCAAACGCCACCTGTCGGCGGACTCTTTCGTGCCGGCAGCACCGTGTCCCGGGAGTCCTATGCGGCGCCCACTTTCACACGACAGCCGACGATGCTCATTCGCGCCGAGTCGCAGCGGCGAAAACAGGAGATTCAACAGACGTTGTGGTGAGTTCCCTTTTCCCCAGCTTCTTCCTGTTTCTATTCCATCTGTTTCACTTGCTTTAAGTGTTCCAGCATCTGTTCCAATATCTTCAAATTCACAGAAGCTGTCTTACCAGTTTCAATCGTACCAACTATGTCAGCTGTTCCACCATCCTCAATTGCCTTAACTTTTCTACTTGTTTCAATTATTTCCACTGTTTCATTTACCTGTTCCGCCGTCTTAACTGCTTTTACGCGACTCCCATCTCTGGTATTTTAAGTTCTCCTCCTCTTCAGTCAACTTAATTGTTGCAAGGGAACGATCTGATCATTTAGCTTATGCTGCTCAACATTTTCCATCTGTTCCAATTTATTTTAATTCACTCTTTCAAGTGCTTTCTCTGTCTCTATCGAGATATCAAAGTGTCCAGATCTTAGCTTCAGTAGTTTCACATATTCCACATATTCCAATTGATTCATTTTCAGTGTTCCACATATTCCATCCGTTCCAATGGCTGTTCCAATCGCATTCGCAATTGCTCTTTTCCAGCTGTTCAAATCGCACATCTCATTCCATTTCCTCTCTCTCTCTCTCCCACAGCTTGTTGGACTACCAGGCCTCCAGTCCCGATGAGAAGGCCCTGGTGGAGGCCTGCGCCAACCTGGGCCTCGTCTACACGGGCGACGACGACGAGGTGCTGCGGGTGAGGATTGTGCCGCCCCACTTGGACTACAAGCGACCGATCAACAGTGGGAAGCCTAAGGAGGATGCCTTCCATCGACTGCATGTGCTGGAGTTCACCTCGGACCGGAAGCGCATGAGTGTGATTGTGCGGGACGAGGGCGGCAAGAAGTGGATCTACACAAAGGGGGCCGAGAGCTATGTGTTCCCACTGTGCGCGAACAGCTCGGCCGACATGGTCACCAAGACGGACAGTCATATCAGTGACTTTGCCCGCCTGGGCCTGCGCACCTTGGCGATCGCCCGGAGAGAAATCTCGGACGCCGAGTATCAGGAGTTTGTCAATGCCCTGGCGCAGGCAAATAGCTCGCTGGAGAATCGCAAGCAACTGAGCGAGGAGTGCTATTCAAGGATTGAAAGTGGTGAGTAATGGCCTCAAGACGAGCACGTAAACTGAGCAAAAAAAGACGTACTAAAATAAGGTGATGATTAATTTCGAAAATAAGAAAGAATTGAAATAAGATCGAAATACTTGATTTTAGTACTTTTAATCTTAGTGAGAAATCAAGTTTAAAATACTTGATTTTTTCGCTCTGTGTAGTTTTCGAGAGCTATAATATATAATTGGCTAATTCCTTGACAGATCTCGACTTACTGGGCGCCACCGCTGTGGAGGATGCCCTGCAGGATGATGTGGCCGACACTCTGGTATCCCTGCAGGCGGCCGGCATCAAGATCTGGGTGCTGACCGGCGACAAGGTGGAGACCGCATTGAACATCGCCCTATCGTGTGGTCACATTCCACCCGATGCCAAGAAGTATATAATACTCGAGTGCAAGAGTCGGGACGATCTGCTTGTGCATCTGAATGTCCTGGAGCGTGAGATTGTCTTTGGCATTGGCCAGGAGTGTGCCCTGCTCATCGATGGCAAGAGTCTTGCCGTTGCCCTCGCCGAGGCGCCCAAGGAGTTCCGCGATGTCGCGGTCAAGTGTACGGCGGTGCTTTGCTGTCGCCTCAGTCCGCTGCAGAAAAGCGAGGTGGTTGCCCTGATCAAGTCATCCAATGAGAACTACAACACCGCCTCCATCGGCGATGGGGCCAACGATGTGTCCATGATCCAAGAGGCTCACGTCGGCATCGGCATCATGGGCCGCGAGGGGCGACAGGCAGCTCGCTGTGCTGACTTTGCCTTTGCCAAGTTCTGCATGCTCAAGAGACTGCTCCTCGTCCATGGCCACTATCACAGTGTTCGCCTATCGTTTTTGGTGCTCTACTTTTTCTACAAGAACATCTTGTTCATGGGCATCATGTTCCTCTTTCAATTCCACACGCTCTTCTCCTCATCCTCCGTCTACGATTCTCTGTTCCTGACCCTCTACAATGTAATCTACACGTCGCTGCCCATTCTCTTCATTTCGCTCACCGAGAAGCCCTACACCGAGGAAAAGCTGATGCAGTAAGTACTCTGCCCTACACTAAGCCAAAATACCCTGTAACTCCAGCTACAGTCTTTGGCTGATTATATCAAATATCACATTTAATGACAAACAACATTGCATTATTTTCAAATTTCTCTCAAATTTCTTTGAAATTAAAAATGTTCTAACGATTGATTAAAACGTTGATATATTTAACTTAAATCCCTTGCTAAATTTCTCACTATCAAATACATTTTTCAGCTCATCTTTCTCTTTTACTCCTTATTTCGCATTCTAAAAATTTTCTGACGATCAACTCAAAAATAGAGAATTTAAATTAAAATTTTTGGATACATTTGTTTTTATAAAAGATAATTTACCCACTAATCTTTAAAGTTGAGGAGTTTTTTTTTTGGTCCACACTTCACTTTAACTCTTTTCCTTACATTCTTAAAATATCCTGAAGATCGGCTGGTTCACGCTTTTATTAGATTGTACTCCTTAAATTCTTTAAAATTTCTAACGATCGATTTAGAAATGGCTTCGAAATCGAAATGTTTAAGAAAACTATCTTTACTGATAATTCTATTTTCTTTAACTTCCATAGAAACCCAAAGCTTTATAAGAAGAACACGGACAACAAGCAGCTGCATTGGCCCTATTTCCTGATGTGGACTTTATTCGCTGTATATCATTCAGTGATCATCTTTTACTTCGCCTATTGCATCTTCTCGTTCAACAATGTCATCCTGAACGGAGGTCAAACGGCGGCATTCTCCTGCTTTGGCACTTTACTCATTTGGGCTGTGGTAATCATAGTGAACCTAAAGCTCTGGCTGGAATCGATGTATCTATCATTTTGGTACATTGCGACCTTGGTATTGTCGATACTTGCATTTATGGTCACGACCGTCATCTATAATGTCATCAATCTGTAAGTTTTGATTTTTCTTCAAATAGGCTTTTATCTTTTACTCATTGTGTATGATTTCTTCAGGGACTATGATACGGATATTTATTGGGCATATAACAATCTGTTGGCCTCGTTGCCCGTCTGGCTGTACGTCCTCCTGACAGTCATTGCCTGCCTGTTGCCCGATTTCACACTGCGAATGCTGAAGCGAGGTCTCAATATCAAGACATTCAGCATTTTCCCAGGAAAACAACGAAAACTCGAGATGCGCAGAAAGTTCGAGTCAACCTACTTATAATATAATACTTAGTCTAAGTTCATCATTTTTATACGATCTATTTATTTATTTTTGTCCTACACTTATGTACATACACAACCAACTTTTTTTTGTTTTTTTTTTTAAGAAAGAACTATTATTTGTTGAACATTTTGTGGTGTTTTTTTTCTTTTGGCTTTGCGGAATTTCAGGAATAGAAGTGTGAATTGTTATAGGCTCATCATGCCATGACTGAGACTTGTTCTTCAATGCAACTGAAAAAGATAATGCTGGGCACCCTTTGGAAGAGTACGAGTATCAGAAACCCCATTTCCGACAAACAGGGGCGTATTGTAATACAGAGACAAGTGTCTATCTCTCTGTGTACACGAGTTTGTATTGTTTATCTGCGTATTTACGATAAGAATTCCCTGCAATTTGTTGGCACTGCCAATTAGTTGGTACCAGCTATAGAGCACTACCTATAAGGTAGCACTTTTACAGTAGTTCCAAATCTAGAGCAAGATTACCTCTCAGTTAAATAGTTAGTTTATCTAACTTCATGTATGTAGTGATAAAGTGTTTGAATTTTCAACTGTTTCTTAAATGACTCTAAAGTAGTTGCTTTAAAGTTTGTACTGTATACTGGGATAAAAAATATTAAAACCAATTGAGACGTATGTACTTGTTTCCCAAATAACGTAGTAATTTCTAGAGCCGACATTTTGAAATTTTCATTGCATGCTGAGATGAGATATACCATAATATATGAAGAACAATCTGTTTCAAAAATCTAAGGAAGCGGATTCCTGGATAAATTGAATACCTAAACCAGCGGTGGAGACTAAATCTGAATTCGGGAGCAGTACAACAACAACTACAACAAACGACGCAATGTCGGAGAAATAACACTGCGTTTTTGCTATGTTGTTGTTCTTGTTGATTATTATGACGGTCATAACATTGAAGTGTCAAAATGCAGTATTGTTGTCTTCATGGCGCCGAATATGCAGAAATAAAGTTCGGAGCAGCCGCTAAAACGATGACCTAAACGATGTCAAAAGCCCGAAATACCGTTAATCGAGTACATAATACTTGACGTAAATACGATTTTGTAATTTTTCACTCTGCAATTTTAAAGATTATCGGGATTCTATGAGAGTTTTATACTTGTATATAATATTTTAAGATTTTTTCACTATTTTAATGCTTAAAGAGTACAAGGGTAAGATGAGAAAACTTAAAGTTTAAATTTCTAAATGATTTATTTTACAATTCAACAAAGTTTTAGCTCTTTTCTGAGTGAAGCTGAGCTTAAAATTCAATTTGTTGAACTGAAATAATTGTAGGACTAACATAGGCTACACTTATACCAATCATGCCCTCCTTTCCAAAAAAGGTACAAGGTATTTATGCTTCGCATTGACCTATTCCCATTTCGATTTCGATTTCCATTTCCATTTTCTTTTCGTATGTTATCTGTTTGACTGTCGCGTATTGCTGTGATACTTCTCACTGTTGCAATACCAAAATATTTGATTGCACAGTTATTTCATTGATAATGATATCTCGCACACACACACACTTGCAGAGTGAGATAGTGAGTGTGTGTGTGTGTTTATTTTGAACCTGTAAGTTTTATAGTTGAAACGAGACAAAGACAAATTGCTCGACTGATCCCAGAGCATTATTAATAAGTTGTTGGACGGAAAGCAAGCTGGTTGATTTTTAGTGGCTCTCACTAAGCATACAAATATACATATATATATATTATATAGATGTGTGTGGGTGTGTAACCTTCAGTTGAGGCCGCTTTGCTTTTTCAGGGACGACTCATTTACGCCACACACACACACACAAGTGCAATACCATATCTTAAACTACAGTTGCTCAAATAATTGTTTTGACAATTGACAAAAAAGTTAACATTTTTTTAAAATTGTTAAAAGTAGTTTAACTCAATCGAATTTATTATTTATTGATTTTTACTTCTTTCAATAATTAATTTTAATAAACAATTATAAGAAGACTAAAAATAAAATATAGAACTAAAATAAACATTTTTCTTTTAATCTGTGAATTTTGTCCACACAATTACTTGACTCACTGTTTATCTATAAAATAACTTTGTGTGTGGGTGTGTGTGTGTGTGTGTGAGGGTGTATGACTATATCAAAGAAAATTCTTAATCATATTTTTCATAATTTTATTTTTTTTTTTTATTTATTGTGTTTAGAGGCGGTTAACGTAACTACAAATTGGTGTATTATTTGGCGTGGAATGTGGTGCAGTGCGGTCGGTGGTTGCCAGTGGTTGTTAACCCACTCATGATGTCACACAACAACAGCAACAGCAACAACAAGTCGTTGACAGACGATAGATCAAAGCCAACATCTTCGAAATCGACGACAATTATCAAATACGAGAAATCATCGTGTCTCTTTTGCAACGAGTGGTTCGATGCCCAAACCTTCACGGTGGGTTCAGGTTCGATTCCCATGGAATCATGGAGTTCCAAATCAACAGTGATTGAGAATTTTTCTGTTTCTCTTACTACAGGAGCACCTGATTCACTGTGGCCAGGTGTTGGAAGAGTGCCCGAATAGTTGTAATGTTTTTATACCGCGCATTCGCATGAGATCGCATCTCAAGGAGTGTCCCAGGAGCAAGCACAATCTGCAGCAGCGACTGAGCGCCAGCATGGAGCGTTTGGATCAGCATGCGGATCATCGTGTCCAGGTGTTGGAACAGGATATATCAACCATTCGATCGGTGCTGAATGAGGAGATACGACAACGATTGCATCTCATCACCGATGTGGGCAACATACGCAAACACAACCAGGTGGTCGAGGATTGGACGCGGGACACCGATGAGAGCATCAATGAGCTGCGTCGCCAGCTGGAGGAGGAGGGTGCCCAACGGGTATTTGCCACGGAACAAAATCAGGTGGACACGCAATACTGTTGCAATATAACGCAGGTAAGTTAAGGGAAAGATTAAAATCGGAGATCATCTTTATCTTATCTTTTTTAAACTTATTTTAGTCACTGAAAGATCAGGTCGAACTGAAGCTGGACGATATGCAACAGCACATCAATCAACTGTCCGCGGATGTGAGTTACCATCAGAATCAGCTGAATGATAACATCATCAAATTGGAGGAACTTGTCTTTGAAAATGAACGATTAAATCGGTAAGTTACACATATGTACTAGAGGTGGAGAACTATCGATAGTCGGCACCATCGATAGTCAGCGATATTATTTTTCAAACCATCGATAACTATCGATAGTTTTCGATAGTGTGCTAATTTGAGCACATATGTATAATAAATTCCAAAAATTATAAATTTTTTTATAAAATTCCAATTAAAATTTGAAATTGGTATTAATTTAGGCATTATAAAAATAAATAAAATTCGTTATCAATAATAATGTTTCGCCATAAGCTATTGTAATAGCTAAAGTTCGACGAACTAAATCTTTTTGTCCAGCCTACTGAACATGCACTCGGACTCGTTTCAGTTCCGTTCTGTTCTTCTTTACCTTTTTCGACTATAGTAAGGAACTTGTCCATGTCATAAAAATATATAAATATTAAAAACAAAACTTAAATGTGTCCGAAGCTCTGCAGATGCCAAATGCGCGCCTTTCTGTGACGAGTTGTGCGTCATAAAAAACTATCGCCCACTATCGATAGTGCAAGTCTGCCATCGATGGCGGCTCGATAGTGCTTGACCATCGATAGTGCCGATAGTGCCATCGATAGTTCTCCACCTCTAATATGTACGCATACCCTATAAACATAAATGTATATTAGTACCAGAGGATATCTAAAAATTGGACAAATGTTTATTTTTCTGACCGATCCGGAAATTATATTCGCAGAAATCAAATCCAGTTTTTTGGGGCGAATTTAGAGCGTTAAGCGTCGACTATTTACATACGCTTTTCTAGCAGCGCGTTTAAAATTTCAATGATAACTTTTCTAGCTAGCTGTAGATTGTATGAAATTTATATTCAAAAACTTTCTACCAAGGAACAGGGTATCTTCAAGTCATTCCTTTGAATTTGCTGCACATTTATATCGCACATATTTTGGCAAACACTTTATTTATGGTTTAAAGGGGAGAAATGTATAATACAGCAACTAATTATTAACTACAGGGTATCTTCTTATCTTTAGCATCAATTTACTCTTAATATTCTATACTGCGCAATTCAGTAATACTTCTTCTAATTTTGTCAATGTGTAGAGGAAATAATTTACATGAGAATACTTTACATCAGGGGTGCCCAAAAGCTGCCTTATGAATGTGCACACACCAATACAAATAAAACAAGGAGCCCCTAAGAACCCCTTCTACAGGGTATCTACTAGTCAATCACTCGTATTCACACTTTAAATTATACCCTACACATATTAGCGACAAATTTGTACAAATCGAGCAGTTCCTGCAAGAGATCAATGAGGACATCAAAACCAAATTGGGCACAAGCAGCGATTTCGCGACCTCCAAACAGGCAACACTAGACTACGAGGTTAAGAACGTGAAGAGCATTGTCTGCGAGACAGAGGAGAGGATCGACAAAATGAATGTGATCGTCCAAGATCTGGATAAATCGCTGCATCAGACCATGCAGAATATATCCGATATTGAGAATCAACTGGCAATGCAGCAAAGAATCGCAAGTGTGCAAAATATTCGAGGTAATAACAAGAAAAAGAAAAAAATGGAAAATAATTCTCTAAATATTCGAAATATTTTATATTAGGTCATTTAATTTGGCGCATCAAGGACTATTCCAAGAAGCTGGAGGAGGCCAAACAATACGATACCATACTCCACAGCGCCATGTTCTCCAATAAGGCCTTCGGATATGCGTTGAGGGTGAGAACTGATTGATCCCGAAGGAATATATTTAAATTAAATTCAATTGAAATTATTTAATATACTTACAATGTGTTTTTTTAATCCCGCAGCTGGACATCTATTTAAATGGCAAGGGAACGTGGAAGGGTCGCAATTTGATTGCCTGCCTGAATGTTCTATCTGGCGAATACGATCCCCTTCTGAATTGGCCGTGTCGCCTTCAGGCAGAGATTATCATAAGGGATCAGGGCAGCATTCCGCTGGAGTCCCAGGATTACGTGAAGACCATCTATGTGCGCAAGAAGAGCGACGATTACATACAGAGCAATCAGTATTTTCACATACCCCACAAAGTTATAACCAGTCGCAATTATTTGAGAAACGATTCCCTATTTGTCGAGGTTAAAGTTCTAAAGTAACTGATAGTTAATTACCTTGGTTAGAGTGAGACAAGTATATGGTACATATGTTTTACCGATTTTAATAACTATAATTAAAAGACCGATTTAAAAAGTGCTAGTTAACATGCTTGATTTCGTTAGCTTAACATAAGTTTGTTTGAAATAATTTAACAACAAGTTTAACTTCATGCTAAGCTTAGGCAGAGCTGCCACCTGGCCATAGATTTCCCAAAGTAACTGCTAACCAGCGTTGCCAGCTGTCATCGTTAAAAAAAGACAGATTTTAATCAACAAAGTTTTGATGAAATAATATAAAAATTTATTTGTGTTTTATAGCATACTCTTATTTTATTTCTACCTTCTTTGCATTCTTATTTTGAAATAAAATAAAAGTTTGCTAAAAAACAGTACCATATTTTTTATTTTTACTTTAAAACTTGCTTATTCAAAACTGTCTTTTTTTAACGGACTAATTTTGGCAACGCTGCTTGAAACGTTAAATTCCTTTACCATCTATACAATTTTTATTATCTTAATGTTAATGTAAACAGTATTGCCACATTGACATAATTTGCACAAACAAAATAGACAATAATCTAAATTATTATATTATTTCTTTTTCAATAAGACATATTTTGTAACCACACATAGAATACTGACAATGTTGCCACCTGCCAGTAAATGAGAAAATCTCGCATCTCATTAACATGCAGATGTAAGCAAAAGTCAGTTGAACCAAAATCCAAACCGAATAATACAAAATGAGTTGCCATTTAAAGACCTTGTCGGAACATTTATTAAAATACATGTAGTTAAAATACGAGCAGTGTTTAAACTTGGTCGATGATGCGTGGAGTTAAATCGCGACCATAAACCAATCCCTTTCAATTGACATTGACATTGAGAAATTATTCAAATAAAAGAGCGCAATTTGGACGAGCATCAATTCAAGTAATACAAGCACAGTTAAAAGTGTATAACATTCAAAAAACGTACATCATAAATATATTAGATAATTCATAAATCGTTTCGTCTTTAATATAAATGCATTTGCATAATCTTTAGAGATTCGTTGAGGCACAAGAGTAGTTATTGTTTATATAAAGTAAATTTAGTTTGTGCACTGGGATGTTTTATTTATACAATTCGAAATGGAATTGTATTCCTTATTTAGAATAGTATAATAATATTAATAAAAATAGTTACTTCATAGTCAACATACATTATATAAATATACAAATAGACACTTTTAAAATACATAAGAAATTGTATGCGCAATAATGCAAATCAATTAATCCTCTTTTCTTTTTTTTTTGGTTTTGGTTTTTTTTTTGTATTTTTTTGGTTTTTCCTCTCATGGGGGTGTTGTCAGTTTAAGATGAGCGTTGTTCTCCAACCAGAGCATACAGAGCGTGTTTGTAATGTCCGGAAGTATCGCCCTGTAAGCAATGAGAAATACATAAATATTAATATCTGTAAATACACTTATGTACTATTTATATTAATTGTAAATAGTTTGGGAATCTTACAAACTATCAAGTAAAAAAAATTAGTCATAGTTGTTATCGTCAATGTACCAAAGTGTAAATAAATTTGTAGATTATTTCTACGGCAGCTATATGTAATATTCATTATATTTATTCAACTTATTTTTCGATAAATGCTGTTTAGAATTGCTCTATAATATATGAACCAAATTCAGCTACAAACAAGATAATAAAGAAACTTTATCAACTGAGGGAATAGTTTGCATAAAAGATAAATAAATGGAAATGTTGTCAGATTAAATAAATATGTACAAATGTACTTTATAGGGCCTGACATGACTTTTCAATGGAAAAATTTTAATTCTTCAAAAAGACCACAATTCAAGTGTATAAACGATGCAATAGGGTGTATACAATTTTATAAACTTGTCTAAGCTTATATGATAGTTATAATTTCTTACCTTGATCCAGCTCTTTAACGATTTGCCATACAAACGCTCAAAAGCGGTCTTAATGTCTGCCATATCAATCTAGAAAAATTAAAAATAAAATATTTATATCAATATATTGGTTTTAAAATGTAATTAAGATGATAGGGGAAGTACCTCACAACGTGTAATGATGACACGAATCAACTGTTTGTCGTTGGTGCCAATGCCGGCCATGGATTTGTGCAAGCGCGATGCAAAGTATTCGGATTTGTTTGTGACGCACTTGTAGATGGCAATGAGACCCTCCATAATATCGCCGGAGAACTCCTTCTTGATTGCCTTCTCCAAAGAATGGCCAGTCATGCCCTCGTACTCTTGGAATATCTGGAAAATGTACACAAATATTATCAAATATATCAGTTAATGGAAATCTTTGTGTTGCTGACTTACAAGTTTCAGTTGCTGATAGTTCCTTTGGCACAGGATCATATTGAACATGCTCTCATCGGTGCCGACACGCAGTTCACCAGCCTTGAGCAGTTCCCTGGCATCATCTTTGGCCATGTTGACGTCTGTTCGCCCACTTTCATCCCGCGCCGCGGCGCATAAGGATGTGAGCAGTCGCTTAAAGTTGCCCGATGTTTCCGACTTGAGCTCCGACTCCAAATGGGCGCCGTATACTATAAAAATAAAAATATGTTACATACAGATATAATAGATATGTATTTCAAATCAGACTTACGGCGCAAATATTGATTTTTAATGGTGTGAATTTCCACGTTGGACAGCGTGCAAAGTATTTCGATGAGGACATCCTCATCGGTGCCCAAGCCAGCCATTGCATCGTTCAGTTCGGCGCAATAATAATCAACAATTGGACGTAGAAGTCCAATGAGTAATTTCTCAAAATTGCCGCTCGTCTCTGATTTGATGTCCTCAATCAGATCCTTGCCAAAGTGAGTTTTATATTGTCGCTGGATTTCCTGGCGCTGTTCATTATTGCGGCGACAAATGATCTCGATGAGTTTGTCCTCGTCGGTGCCAAAGCCTTTCATGGCTTTGCGCAAATCGTGAGCATCTTTAACTGGATCAAATCCTTGAGCCGGCACCAAAGTGGGAGTTCCCTAAAAGGGGATAAAATATTCAGATTAATTGATTAGTTACAATAAATGATAAATTATAGTAATTGTCTGATAAATTTATAAGTCATGGCTTTGCCACCTTGTGCTGCAAATAAATAAATTCTTCCTGTCAACATTATTTATCGATCACATGAGGAAGCGGCTCAAACCGAAATGAGTTAAGCAAAAAGTTTTGAGTTTGTTTTATGAAATTTTGAATGGTGTTCCCGGGACAGAGAAAGTCAGATTTATAGTGGGTATAGACGAACCTCTTTATGGGCTGTAAAGTGTTGATTGAGCGACCGCTGCACATGCATTTGACCATACCCTTGTCCTTGCCCTTGCCCTTGACCATGACCATGACCTTGACCATATCCATAACCATGGCCATGTTCTTGCATATGCGCATGGTGTTGACCATGGCCATAGCCATGCCCTTGAGCATGATGACTAGAAGTTTCATATCCATAAGGTGCCGTCATGGCTGGAGTAAATCCACGATCAGCTGCATGCGAAGTTGTATGCTGATTAAAATTACTTTGATGATGATGGTGATGATGGTGTTGTTGTTGTTGGTGATGCGATACATTTGGTGGTTGGGTATTGGTTGGATATGGATATGGCGCTGTTGTTGTTGTTGTGGTAGGATATGGCGCATGCATTGGATAAGGGGCGCCATGCTGGAATTGTTGTTGTTGTGCTTGTTGTTGTGGTTGGCCATATGGAGGCAGTGGCGTTGGATTCGGGGGGTATGGTGCATTATTAGTCTGTTGCATCGGTGCGGAGGTTACCCAACCAACTCCAAACGGCACCTTAGGTTGCTCGTTATTGGGTGGATATGGCTGTTGTTGATATTGGTGTTGTTGTTGTTGTTGTGGTGGTGAAGAGTGTGGCATTCCAGAACCCTATAAAAATGCAAAATACTATACATATGTACATACATACATTAACTTATACTCCCAACTCTGAATATGCCACAGTCTCGAAAAAAATCCCCACATTTAAAAATAAAAAATAAGGAACTCGGTCAAAAGCAGATAATTAAAGGAATGTTTGTCTCCGTATATCTTTAAAAAAAAAGCTGTCAGGGTCGTCTGTTCTATATACGTTGATCCAAATTCAATTATAATAATAAAAATTTTTTATACTTACGAATGGATACATTGTTTATGTTTCGCTTTTGTTTTTTGTTTTTCGTGTGAGATTACTGAGTTAGGAGCAATTCCTTTGAGATTCAATACTGCAAAGAAAAACAGACAGTAAGCGATGGGCAATTATTGTAGGGTATAAACAAGTTGAGCACGACGGTTTTGTTTATTTAGTTGTCACACCTTTGTATGACAATAAATAAACAGAGCAATTTTTAGGTCATACTTTGACAGACAAACTCAGTGGCGTGCCTAGAAAAAAGTTTCACCCGGGGAAAAACAACAATAGTTCATTTGAAAACAACAACAATTTCAAATACAGTATCAAAATTTAAATAAACAGTGCTTTAGCTAAAAAAAAAAACTTCTTATATATTTTAAATGTGTTAGTACAATATTCTATGGATAACAAATAAAAATAGCTTAGTCTCATCTGTCCCATTGAAGCTCTTAAGTGTTTTCTTACTAACTTGCATTTTCTACATGCATTTTCTGTTTAATCGTTAATGATTTGGACAGTACATTTAAATTTGAATACTATTCCATACAAGTGATGCGAAATTTATAATGGGTCCTAAAAAGCCTCTTAACACAATACATATAATATTATTGTATGCTTAGTGGTGAAATGGCTTTTTAAATTACAAGTTAACTTAAAAATATTAAATTACAAGTGAAATCTTTTTTAAAAATATTGCTCTTTCAAGTGCCTAGTCAAATAAAGATAAAAACTAAAAATTGATAAGTGCCCCCTTGTCCACCTCCGCTCGCCCCTCTTTGGCACGCCACTGGTCATAATACGTGTATATTAATATAATTAGCCCCAAGTCCAACCTCTGTAAACGCGGCTCGTAACTATGCGACGTTGTTGTGAAATCGGTTATTTCCCCAAATGCTTCAAACTTTATTTGCCTGGGCCTACGGATGACTCATCATCATCATCTTCGGTCTGGCCACGTTTTCTACGAAGACGCCCTTTTTTTTTTTGTATATGCACATAATATACATATGTATTTATATAGACTCTGTATCATGATGACATGCGTAGAAAAGCCGACAGAACAAGAAGACTCCATCCCAGTTTATCAAATTTGATAATTACGCATTTGCCAAAAGTGAATGTTTTCATAAAGTATTCTTATTGTTTATCTTGCTGTTTACAATACAAGAATATAGTTCATTTGTTCTCAGTATAAGCGGTGATGATGATGAATCATCTTACATTCTGAGATGTGGAATCTCACATGGTACAATAGCGGAACATATGTACATGCATTTATATATGGATCGTGTGACTAATATAATTAACTTTATCAAATGGTACTCGTAATTACATTTCCTATAATGCAAGGTCGCCAAATCAACAGATGGGTGCATGTGGTTGCACGCAGATACCTGCAGATACACACACATACTTTCACATATGTATATGTACATACATATATAATCATAAATAGGTACACGAAAAAACAAATGAATTTCAATTTTCAATTGTTATACATACATATGCACATAAGAAATTATGTAGACGCTTGCATGTATGCTTGTGGTTTCTCAAGTCTTAAAACACTTTTATGTACATATATCTACATACATACATATATTTATACCATAACTATAATTTTTATAGCACTTATAATTATTTTGCACATTGGTCTTTTCTCTTATTCTTATTCCTTGTCGAGCACTAAATTAAATTAGTTGATTACTACAAAGCCAACCCGAAAACAATTGCCTATTGTGTGTGTTGTAAATAAACGTATAAATTTATAATTACTTTAAGTATCAAGTCGTACGTGCAACGTTAGCAGCGTTGAACTGACGTGTTATCAACTGAGCGAGCAATTACTGACTGAGCGCCACAACAACCTGTTGCTATAATATACAGTGCTGCCATAAATCGATAACAAAAACAGGCCAGAAAAGTCACAAAAAAAGGCCAAAAATTTAAAAAAGGTGATAAAAAATCGGGACGGATCTTTAAATTAAAATTCATTCAAGAGAACATGCATATTTATGCTTTATGTATTAATATTAATTTATTATTATTAATTATTTTTTATTATTATTTTTTTTTTATTATTTTTCAATATTATAATAATTGTAATGCCTCGTCAACAGCTTCGTCTTCGGCTTCAATCGGGCATATTTACCCACGACTCGCATAATTTGTGCTTGTATACATTTTTCGGCATTGTTGATAATTTAATTTGTGGCTCTCAATAACATTAATTTCAAATCAATTAAAAAGGTGATATATTTGGTGATAGGGGCTTTTTCTAAAAATTTTGGTGAGAAATATTTGAGAAAGTGATAGATCTATCACTAAAAGGGCTGTTATGGCAGCACTGGTAATATATCGAAACTATTGCAATTGACAAGCAGCAGCTGCGTTAACAGCCTGTTTTATTGAGCTTTTTTCAATCTTCTTCAAATAGCCGTTGATTTAGAATTTTACTGGTTTCTTCGATTTATGATTTTTATGCTAGAGCAAACATTTTAAGTGCTGCATCGCATATTTAATTTATATAAACTAATTTATTGCAAAACTGAAATAACGAGTATAAAATGCTGTTAATGCTGATAACATTATAGCAGCATGTTAAATATATTTCAAACTTTTCAGTTATTTACAAATATATTTATTAAAATCAGCTGGATGCCACGACAATAATAGCTTTGACAAATTTATTTACTGCCCTAACAGAAGTTACGCCCTTCTACAATCTAAAATTTTGAAAAAATCGAGAAACAATAAATTAGTAACGAAGTTTATGTTAACATCAGCTGATTAGCTGGCGATTGTTATACATGACAGCTTTTGACAGCGTAACGATAAGCGCGCAAGCAAAAGAGAGAGAGAGGCAAAAAGGGATGTAAATTTTAATGTTAACAATACAAATTAATTTAATTTTATAACACCGTAAAAAGGACTTGGAAACTGAGCTGCATTGTTTTTATTGTTGGTCACAAGTATTTTGTAGTTAAAAATTAGCTGACAACTGCTAGGGAGCACCCACATTTTGGAACAACTTGCAGCTGGTGCCACGACAAACAAAACAAAACAAAACATGAACAATCGTGTACGCATCGTTGTGGTTGGCGATTCAGGTAATTATTAAATCTATCTAGCAACTATTTGGAGCAACTGGTAAATGCATTTCTTCCAGGCGTGGGCAAGACGTGCCTAACGCATTTAATTGCCCACAATGAGTCGCTGATACGACCGGGATGGACCGTTGGCTGCAATATTCAGGTGAAGATTCACGAGTTCAAGGAGGCCACCGTCCGCCAATGTCCCTACTTTATTGAGCTGTTCGACATTGGCGGGTCGCTGAGCCACAAGAATACGCGCAGTGCCTTCTATTCGGGCATACATGGTGTGATATTGGTGCACGATCTGACCAATGGCAAGTCCCAGGAGCAGCTCCTCGACTGGCTCTACGAGATTGTCAACAAGGAAGGCAAGGACACGTATAAATGCCGTGGCAGCTCAATGCCACCATCGCCACTGCCCAGTTATCCCACGGATAACGCACACATGCGTTTCGATCTTGAGGAGTTTCTGGGCGCCACACAGATCCCCATTCTGGTGATGGGCACCAAGCTCGATCTGATCGATGAGAAGCGTCACCCCAAGACGGCGGTCAAAAAATCTGGTGGCATAGGTCAGTATCAATACTTTGGTATGCCCTTGTACAATTTTAAGAACGATTTTACTTTCTTTACCAGCTGACAAATGTGGTGCCGAGGAAATCTGGCTCAATTGTCGTGACACACGCAGTCTGGCGGCTGGAACCACCGACGCCGTCAAGTTGTCCCGCTTCTTCGACTGTGTCATCGAGAAGCGAGAAAGCTGCGGCTCTGCGACACATATTGTTGGCTCCAGTGCCACCGACAGACGGCGACCCGTCAGTTCCCAGCCCACGAGTCCCGAGTATCCGATCTTTTCGAATACGAATAAAATGGGAACCAACAGCGTTGTACCACTGCTGGAAACAAGCGACCTTAAGTGATAGAAATCCATGTAAACATTAGTTATAAAATTCTATAATATAAGTAAAATTATACACAATTTGCTTAATGCTGCGGCTGAGGCTCTCCGCGCATTAGTTGTCGATACCAGTCGGGTAAGATGGGCGGCCGATCCATGCCCTGGAGCACAGTGTACAGCACTTGACCCTGACCCGCAATATAGTCCAGCATGACCACGGGTGGATCGTTTGGATCATCAATGTGCTCCATTAATGACTTTAGTTCGTGCAGGAAGTTGGAGAGAAATGTGACCACAGCTGCTGGACTCCAAGGCTTATGGCGATGCAGTTCGGTAACGTTGTATTCCTTGATATCGTGGAGCAGACCCTGATTGTCCCGTAATCCCGCCAGAATAGTTCGAATGCCAACCAAATAGGATTGACACCACCAGTTCAGGGATTTGAAGTTATCAAAAGAGCGCTGCTGATTCCGATTCATCTGATAGGCCGTTGTCTTAAGCTCCACAAATTCGACGGACTTCAGCTGCTGTGGGTTGTCTAGATCTCTGCAGAACAATGGTTTCTTTCAGTTAAACAATAATACTTTTAATTCTTGGTACGTACACTATACGATCGCTTTTAATCCCATCCATTTCGGCGCCATAGAACAGATGCAATCCGTTGAGTTTACAACGATAGACGCAGGCAAATTCCTTGGCTTCATTGACGGGAATGTTTGTTGTGGGCGGCACGTTGGGCTCCTCTGTTGTGCAATACTGCTCGAACTTAAAGCCCCAGGAGCACATGTCCAACTGCCGCTGAGTCATCTGTTCGCGGTCAATGCGATCCGCCTCCGTTTCCACCTTGGCTATGTAAATCGTGCCATTCAATCGAGTCACCATCAGTTTATAGTCTTTTTGCCGCTCGTAGGGCGTGCACATTATCAACCGCAGAATGCCGCGAAAGGTGACAAAGTCATCGGCCAGCCTCAGTTGGCCATTGGAGGTCTTAAGCAAAAGTTCTTGATGATTGTAGATGTACTGACAGAACATATGAGTGTCGCGGAATTCGGGTGGATTGGCCTTGCGTTGTACATTCTCAATGCCCGCATTGAGATTCAGTGGCAAGGTGCTTCGCGGGGGCAGCAGAAGGTAGCTGGCATTGCTGGCGTCATCCTGGAATTCTCCGGCCTCGTTGACGCTGTAAAATCCAACTGGCTGGGGCTGGCTCAGGTTTGGGAAAGCGCCAGCAAACTGGGCGCCCAATTTATGAAGACGGACGTTGACATGCAAGGCGCCATCACACTTTGTAGCGCCACTCATTTTATAATTTACTACAAAGAGGATTGGCTTATTGTTAAAAGGCAAAAAATAAATTTGTCCTCGTTACTTTTAACTTTCTTTTTAAAGCAGCGACAAATTCTTTGAAATAACTGTGACAAGCAGTGCTGCCAACTCTTCGAGTCATAGAAAAGCTAAACTAGCATTTGAAAAAAGCTATAAATAGCCAGAATAGCACTTCATCATTGTCACAGCATTTATCTTCCCGGCGTATTCCGTATCTACAAATTCGATATTAAATGTTATTAATATTATAAAATATGATGCCGGAGCCGAAAATCTTTTATTTCCTGCTGCATCCACGTAGTCGGACACTTCCACCCAAAAGCTAGTGGTATCCTTTTAATTGGACCACTTAATATCTAGTATTGGAACAGAATCTCTTCAATATTGGTTGATTTCACCTTGAAGTGCACAGTTTTCGCCATCTTGGCGCATAATATTTTGCTTTGAAAATAGCTATAGTTCCCGCTAGCTATCAGGGAAATAGCTAAGTTGGCAGCACTGGTGACAGGAATATTGTATCGATATATTGTTGCACATCATCGATAAAACGACTTTTCGTCACGTCAAAAATATCTGATTCAGTCGAGAAACATCTGCTTGAAAACAAAAAGATTCCAAGTGATTTCCCAGCAATAGAGTTGGGCTTTTTAGTTTAATTTGCTGACCAAGTTCAATCGTTCATTTTTCAGTCGTGAACTAAATCAGTCATTTAGTTCAGTTATTCAGTTGGTCAGTTGGTCATAAACTATGAACTAGATGGTTTCTATTCAGTTGGTCATGAACGATGAAAGATGAATAGGTCATTTTGATCAGTTGGTCAGTTGTTTATGAAAGATAAACGATGTGAATAGGCTACAACTGTTTCTTTTTAGTGGAATGTGAAATGTGTTTTAAGTTATTAATAAGAATAGACGACAACTGCCAAATATATAAAGGATTATTTTTTAATACTTTGGGTTATACCTATACCTTGGCTTAGTGATGTAAATTTGAGTGGAAACATCGATGTCGATGCTCATCGATGTTTTCAAAATTTAACATCGATGTTAGTTGATACATCGGGTCGAAACATCGATGTATGTCTAATGTTTGAAAGCCATACTATTTTTAGAAGAAAACTAGAGTTTCTTAGATTAATGAAGCTCACTTTCTCTTAAAAACGTATGCTTTCATAGCAGTTTAAAAGTTTTAAACAGTTTTTATCTTAAAAGTATAAGCACAAACTACAAGAGGTCTTTCTGATGAGAACTTTGAGAAGACATATGTAAGTCTTCTTGTAGCTATAGTATCTCTGACCAATTTACTCACTTAAGCCTAGTACCGACGTGAGATAAATTTTTAGCGGCGGAAAATGCTCAATATTTAGCTGTCGACGAGCGTAAAGCCAGAGTTGCCAAAGCAACACGAAAAAATAACAAAAAGTTGAGTGGTAACTCTATGCGTCAACAGCGGTTTATTTTAAATATGAACATACAGAACTGATTTTGATAAAAAGAGGAGATAATAGGCAAGGAAAATTTAAATTATCGGTAATATAGAAGAAATATGCGACGGCACAGCACGTATGAGTGAACCCATCGCCTTAGAAATTTTTACGTGGATTCTCCCTCTAAATTAATGAAAAAATACAAATATTGGCCTCTTTTCCACCTCGTTAATCAGCAGAATTTTGTCTGCTGTTTCAAAAAGAGTCAATCTGCTGTTTTTTGATAATTTTCCGGTCATTTCGTTTGAGTTATTGTGAGAGAGTGAGATAGATAGATAGCGAAACTCTAAACAGTTCAATGTTTCGCTGGGCCAGTTAGCTTTTTCAAACAGTGCTGGATAACGCCCGTTCCTTATCTGGCAACTCCGTTTTTAGTTTCAGTTTAGTGTACGTCCGGACCGACAAGCGGAGATAAATGTCGTCTTCTTCTTTTTCCCTTTACGCTAGCGTTTTTTTTATATGGAGTTTGACTTACGCTAGGCCTTTTATCTCACGTCGGTACTAGGCTTTAGGCATAGCAAACACTGCCCAATTTACTACAAACTCATTGTCAGAGCGGCGAAAATGGCGTGATGAAAGTGCGGCAGCCGATGTTTTGCAAAACATCGATGCATCGCCATGCAACATCGATAAATCGGCATCAACAAAAACATCGGAAAACATCGAGAAACATCGCTGAAGAAACATCGATGCTCGATGCATCGATGTTTTTTTACATCACTACCTTGGCTTATTGAAAATGAGCAAAATAAGGAAATTGTTTTTATTTTTTTGGGCTTAAGCAACCCTTCACACTGTTCAAAACTTTAAAATATATGGAATTAAAGCATTGTTACATGTACAATTTTTTTAAAAAATTACTGACCAGCTGCAAAAGGATCGGTTTAGTTCATGATTGACTGAATAAGTTCATTCGTTCATCTTAATGACCCGTTCATTTGAACTTTTTCAGAACGAAACCACACAACCCTACCAGTCAGCTGTGCAGTTGATGAAAACGCGAGGCGGTCTGCTTATAAAACACAATGTCTTTGTCTTTAAGTAATTTATTAATGAAAAGCGGTGTTAATGGCGGTCTGCGAGGCACACCAACCGCAGCGCTGGGTCTACTCAATGCTAGTACGCGCCAGGGACACACGCTGCGCGGCAAGCCGCCCGGTGTGGCACGAACATTGGAGCAGCGATTACGGGGTAAGTTCTGTTTGTTGATGTAACCACCAATAGTCAGAATCGGAATCACAAAACAGTGACAATGATTTTTGTCTTTGTACAGATGAGAACGTTACCGACCCAGAGATTGTGGCACGCGTCAACATTGGATTTCCACAGCTAAAGCCATCGCGTTCGGCACAACTGAAGCTTCGCCTGGAGCATCTGAAGGCGCAGCGTGCCAGCAAAGAGTTGGAAAAGCTGGCGCGAAGCAACAAGCGTGAGTGGCCAGACACATATAATTCTTAGCTCCGATTTGTATAGCGTTCTTCTTTGCTTGCAGTGGTCATTGACCTGGACAAGGTGCAGGATGCTTATGTGAAGTCAACAGGCCAACACGATCTGCGTCTGCTGGCGGACCACTATGGCATCTTCGAGCATCTGTTTGGCAGTGCCTACTTTGTGCCACGCGTGCCGCTCAGCATACAGTATGAGCTCGATGCGAATACCTTTCATCCTGTCTACAATGGCAATGTAATAAAGCCTTCGGAGGCAGCCAAGGCGCCAATAATCAGCTTTGATGGCCTGCTGGATCCCATTACGGGCAAGTCGGCGGAGGGTGACAGCTTCTGGACACTACTAATGACTAATCCCGATGCTCATTACACAAATCCAGCAGCGGAATGTCTACATTGGTTCATGTGGGTCTCGATTTATCGTTAGATTGTGCATATTATTGATAATATTATCCATAGTTCCAATATACCCAATGGCAAGATCGGCGAGGGCGAAGTTTTGGCCGAGTATTTACCACCATTTCCGCCAAGGGGCTTGGGATATCAGCGCATGGTGTTTGTGCTTTACAAGCAGGTGTCTCGCCTGGATCTGGGCAAACACAAGCTGGATGCAAAGGATTACACCAATCTGGAGAAGCGTAGCTTTAGCACGCTGGAGTTCTATCGCCAGCATCAGGATGAGCTGACACCAGCGGGTCTCGCCTTCTACCAGTCCAACTGGGACGAATCCCTGACAGAGTTCTATCACAATGTGTTGCGTAGGTTGAAGACACAACATTTATGCTTCTTTATATTAATGGGAATGTCCACAATTTGCAGAGATCAAGGAGCCCGTGTATGAATACGATTTCCCCAAGCCATATTTGGCAGATCAGAAATTCTTTCCGCTCAAGCAGCCCTTCAATCTGTACATGGACAAGCATCGCGACATCAAGCAGGTGAACAAGGAGTATTTGGAGCGCAAGCTCGCCCAAACACATCCCTTCGATGGACCCGAGCCGCCCTTGCGTTTCCCCATGGCTCATCCCATAAAGGATGTGCCCTCCTGGATGGCAACGGAAATACGTAAACGGCGCCTTGGCACTGGACGTGTCCAGGATTACTAGAATTACAGTCCTCCCACAACAACAGATGCCCACATTTGATTAATCGTTGTTTAGTTGCTTTTTTTTTATTATTTGATTTGATTTGGTTAACAAGTTGCTTTCTTTTTGTTTTTTTGCTGGAAGTACATGAATTGAATCAATGAAGTACACGTTGCGCCTATATAAGTAACATGTGTATGACTTACATAATAGTTTAAATAAATACTTTAACATAAATATTTGAAGAAAGCTAAACTCTACGGAATTGTTTCGTATTGATGCGTTTCAACAATCATCATCTCATCTCCCTTTCTAAGTACTAACAGACGATACAGTTCTGACACAATATGTTTTTAATAAGTTTTGATTAATTTACGTTTGTTTGTTTGTTTGTTTTTTTTGGCACAGTGTTTTGTTTGTCAATAAGTTTTTCATAAGTACTCGTAAGTTGCATTTGACTTAGCCTAAAATGATCGTTGACAGATCTTTAACTGGAAGTTCGAATGCGATTGCGTTTGCAATTGAGGTTGAACCTAGGTCTGGGCTTTGCCATAGGCGCCAACTGGTGGCCTATACATGGCCGGCAGCATGATCACCTGTGGCAAATTGAAGGCATACTTGTGCTTGCCAATATTCTTGAAAACGTTGTCCATTCGTGTGCCCTCGCTGCAAAATATAATAGAAGATTTAATGAGACATATGTAAATATTATACTATGTAAATATTATACTATATAAATATCTGATTCTATATACGAATGTCGAAAAATATTACTCAGAATACGAAAATTCGGAAAGGAAATTTAGGAATCCAAAATTAGGAATCGAAAAATTAGGAATCCAAAATCACGAATCCGAAATTAGGATTACAGTTATTAGGAATCCAAAATTAGGAAGACAAAAATTGGGAAAACAAAAATTTGGAATACAAAAATTGGGAAATCAATAATTAGGAAAACCGAAATCAAAAATATTTTATTAAAAATCACGCGATATTTAATAAAATATTTCTGAATGTTTGAAGAACTTTTTTGCATCAAAATATTTTTTGTAAAAAATTGAGGAAAAAAGTTTTGAAAATTGACTTTTACATAAATTCGAAATTTTCGAAGGGTAATTAATGGGTTAAGAAAAATTGTATATCATTCAAACGGAATTTAAATGACCTTTCCATTGATACCAACATGTTAGCGATCAGGGAACAATTAAGCCCCCAAATCTCAAAATGTTTGCTGTGCCAGTAAATATGTTCGCCAGTGTACGTATGCTGTGTGCCACCTTATATAAAAATTCAATAATTTTATCATTTTCGTGTTCGTCGTATGCTTTGAGTAGCGATATTAGACGGTTGCTTGTTGCTTATATATTTTTAAATTTTTTTCAACAAAAACAACCCTCCGTTCTGGCACAGAGCTGTTTGAAGAATGTAAAAAACTATTCGAAAGAATTTAACCAATGACAGGAAAACCAAAGATACTTTTCTCAACTTTTTTTTCGTAATTGTTTTTTTCCCTAGTTTTTGTACTCTGAATATTTTTCTTAGTTAATATTCCTAATTTATGATTCCTAATTTTTGATTCCTAATTTTTTCTATCCAATTTTGGATTCCTAAAATTGAATTATACTTTTTTAAAATTCCTTAAAAAAAGTTTCGGAACTCGTAAGAGGTACCAAATATCTTAAATGTAAGCATATACGATACCTTCTCATGGTGCTGAGTGCATACGGAACGTGTTTAGCCGGCAATTGAAACTCCCGGACGAGGACACGGCATTGCTCGAGGGTAACCGCCATGCCGGTGCGATCCTTGGCACTTTTGCACGATGTGAAACGCAGTCCGCCCATAAGTCGACACGCGTCCTCAGCTAAATGCAGGATCTTAACATTTTTGGTGACATTCGAGCGCAGCTGTTGCTCCATAAATCCGAGCACGGACTGCAGGGACTCCAGCTCCACAGAGCTGGCATCCGCCGCGGCTGAAGCATTCAATCCCAGCTTGCGATAACGACTAAAGTATTGATTGAGCCTAACATAGTTGTCCAAATTGGAGCGATGCTGCTCCCGTGTCTGTCCCAGCGTGGCCTTCTCGTTGATGCCGATGTTGAAGAAGACGGGCGTGATCTTGAAACTGAACATGGAGCCACTGGACAGCGCATGCTCCGGCATGGGCAACAGCACCTCCAGCGCCTGGCGAGAGCCCGTTATGCGGGGCATGGGCGTCACCTCGCCCTGTTGTGCCTGGATGAGCGTGAAGTTAACCGACGACAAATCCTCAATCGCAATGCACATATCGCTCCACATGTCCGTCTCGGCGCCGTAGAGCGACAACAGACCCTCGAAGTACGCCAACGGCCCCAGCTCACGCAGCAGCGTCATGAATCCGCTGTCCAGGTCGCTGCCCCACAGCCGAAGCATCAGGCCACTGACCAAGGCAGTTAACTGTACCAAACAAAATAAACATAGTCAGAAAAATTAATACAAAAAAGCAGGGTATCAAACCGAAATGAATATCGGTTTCAGTTAAGTTTTCGGTTATCAGTTTCGAAAAAATTTTGTATACCGATTCCAAATACAGGTATGATTTCGGCTCACAAAAAAATTATTTAAAATGTTACAAACATGTAAATTTTAAAACCAAAAATAAGGTTTTTTTAAAAATTGAGATCTTTTTATTGAGATCAATATACAAATTAGAAATAAAAATCAAATTTACTTTTGAAAACCAGGATTACACCGTAATAACATTTAATGCTTGACCGAACCGAAATTAACCGCTAAGCATGAATCGGTTTCTGAACGGGTTTATCGGTTTGTGTTTTTAATATTTAAGTTACGGTTACTAATTTCAATCGGTTAATACCGGTTAACGGTTATGGTTTTAAATCTCTGCAAAAAACTCTAACACGACCAACTCTTAAAATTAACAATAAAAATAAAATAATTACATAATTTCATAATTTTCTAATATCACGCAAATATTTTAGACCTTGAACAAATTCATTACAAAATAATGAAATACAAAAAAAAAAATTAGAATAATTTACAAAAGTTGCATTTTATAATAACAAATTTAAATTAATTTGAAAACTCGAGGAAACAAGGAAACAATAATGTTTATATTTCATAATCTCTGTTGTCATTTACTTGTCAACGATGAAGAAGGCGACATTGTGACGCCAATTTGTAAAATACGTTTTGAATTTTGTGAGCAAACAAAGCAACTGACTGGATAAATGGATAAATCAGAGTGTCTTACCGCCTGGGAGAAGCAGACGTCGCGTCGATACATGATGCTCGCCTGGAGACGATTGCAGCGCACATCCTGCTGGAGACGCTGCACGGAGTGCATCAGCCTCGCGGTCTTAAGCAGGCGATCCATGGCGTGACGCAGCTTGCGCATGCTGGGACGCAGTTCACCAACCCAGTCGGTGGTCAGCGACAGATCCAATCCGTCGGTGAACTTGTTACCCTTTTTGACGGCAGGAGCGGGAACGGGAGCTGGAGCAGGAGCAGGAGCTGATTGTGGTGTCAGATCGAGTTTTAGCTGCTGTGGCTGCTCCTTGGGGGCAGCTATCACATCTGGCGTCTGTTGTGGCGCCACTGTGAATCCCTCGCGCTTAATGGGCGCCTTGGGATGACGCAACCGGATGGCGGGACTGTCGCAGCGTCCACAAAAGAACTTTAGCTTGCTGACCAGACACATGACGCTTGCCTCAATGTTCAACTGGGTCAGATCAAGGGGCTCCGGCTCCTCCGTGGGCCGATAATAGTTGGCCGATGGCGAGGAGCTCATCAGTTTGGTGTCGAGGAATCCAGCTGGTGGCTGTTTCGCTCTCACCTTCCTCAGCTGCACTTCATCCAGATCGATGAGCTGCAGAGGCGGCGGAGCAGCTGCCGCAGGAGCGCCCTGCCAGCTCGGTGGCAGTGATTGATATGTGGCCTCGTTCTCGAGTTCGGTTTGAGTCGGAGATGTCGCCGCCCGGTGCTGCTGCTGTTCGAGACTGCGCAGATGCGCATTATAGCACTTGACCACGTGCTGCAGCGAATCGATGGCATTGATGTCCAGCGAACTGGAGGGCGATGAGTTGCTCGGATGCCAGCTATTGGAGCGCATCAGTGGCTGACCGCGTGGCCAAAGATCTGGTGGTGCCACCACCGGTGTGGCAAAGTCCTCCAGTTCGGGTGACTTCAGCTCCAATGCACTCAGCTGCTGTGTGATCTTGCGAAACGGCGACATGGGCTCCATTAGCACATTGTCCGGCTCCTCGATGATGCGATGACGCTCTATGAATGTCACCGCCTCCTCCACAATACTCGGCTCCCAAATGTTGAGCAATGTTCTCGTCTTGGCCACCATCTCATTGCACAACGGCATCATATCCCTGGCACTCCGCCTGCTGGCCAACTGCAGCAGCTGCGACATCAGCTCCACGATCTCCTTGCGCAGCTGCTTTGTGGCCTGGACCGCATCGTTTGCCGCCTGAACCTTGCAAGCATTGCTCTGCTCCAGCTTCCAAGCCTTGCTCTCCTGCAGCAGCCTAATAAGTCAAGAAATAAATACGAAAATTGTTTAAAGAAATTGTTAAGAATGTGTGAGCTTAATCTTAAACTTAGAGATATTATATATTATAGAAAAATTATATATTATTATATTTTTACTTATATAACAGTGAAGTCTGTTTTTTTTAGGGAATAAGATAAAATAATTAACAATTGTTTTTGTAAGCTTAATTTAAAATAAAGGAATATTATTGAGTAATATTCTAATAAGAGAACGTACGGGAATTATTTAACATTATAACAGAGATAACACTTTTTTAAATTAAAATGAAAATAAGCTTATAATTTTTGTATTTAAAAACAACTAGAGACATTGATTTTAAATTAAGCATATTATTTTTTAATAAAAGAAATCAATAAAACCAAAAAATATTAAGTAATTAGTTGTCAAGTATTGTACATTCACTTATGTGTATAAAAATTATTTAGGGACTTATTATAATTTTATTTTAACATAACTAACAAATACATTTAATCAGAAAAATAATTATATCGATTTCTTATGATCCAACTTGTGAGTTTAATTAGAAATTAGGACATATTCGAATTAATTAAAACAACAACAGGAACTTTAAACTTTCTGATTTATTCAGCAGGCTGTTATTTTTCTTGGTTTAGTATTTTTGTGAAAAATGTCTGAATGTTTTTTGATTCATTAGCAATTATTGCGGGTCTACGTAAATTCATGAAACCGCAAAGTAAATTATGGTCTGAAAATCTTATCGAAACTAAAGTGAATTTTGCAGTCGAGTAACAAGGGCAAAGGCCTAATTTTCTTCATAATTGTATTAAATATTGTATTTAACTGCGGTTACTTTTTCAAAATTCCCAAAATCACATTACTCACTTTCTCTTGCAGTCTCTTGGAATTGAACTTTAGATTAGTCATGCGATTGGATTTTATAATGATATAATCAAAATACACTGGGATGCCACAGAAATCGCTTTCGCTTGAATTTCACTTAAATTTGTATGAAATTTAAGTGAAATTCAAGCGAAAGCGCTTTTTGTGGCACCCCCGATAGTTGAACTTTCCTATAGTTTCCCATTATAATATATTGCGTTTTTTTTTTTTTAATTGATTTGCTTTACAGAAAGCAACCGTTACCCTGTAAAAGTTCGTTATAAGGAGACCGAAAAACACTTAAAGTAAGACCAAAAACGGTGTCAAAACTTCATTAGTCTGAGAATCTTTTAAATTGAGTATGAAATACTTGATCAAATGTGATTTTTCATCTCCATCCCTCAAATATTTTGATAATTGAGGCTCTATAAGTATTTTTTCAATTAAATCAAATGCCTTAACATTTATTTTACTACTTCATCCTCACACTGTGTTAATTTTTCATGCTAAGATCAAGCATTTCCAACTTGAGTTTTAGAATTATTTATTTATTCCGTGTATCGTTGGAATTGCCACTTACTTGATAAGACCGCCACACTTGCGACCCTTGGCATCGTGTCGGGTGAAGGCGCCCACAGTGATGATGTCCAGGACGCCACGACGTTGCAGTGTATCGTTCTGGGCCCACATGCGTTGCACGTGCAGATTGACGGGCAGAAATTCGAGAGATTCGTCGGTTTTGGTTGCGGAACGTTTGTAGAAGACGCCGTCACGCATCAGCTGCTGGATGTTCTGCTTGGCCTGGGAGTAGTCCTTGAGCAGGCGAAGATGCTCTTCGAGCAGATTCATTTGACGCCAGCGCCACTCGCCGCTCAGCTCGCCCATGCCGGAGATCTCCTGCAGCAGCTCCTTCTCGCGCTGTATCCAAATGGACAGCAGCTGCTGCGGCACCGCACAGCACAGACGCGACTCCAGCATCGTCTCCAGCACACTTATGTCCGCGCCCAGGGACGAGTGCAGTCGATACGAATGCAGGCGGGGATTAGCGCAGACTCGTTCCACGCCACACTGTTGCGGCACAAACAGACGGACGCCCAGTTTCGGTGGCAGCGATTGAGTGCGTCTATGTCCTGCAGATGAAAGTAGAATGAGTTCAAGATTCATTATGAGTAAAATATGCTTAAAGGGCGCTTCAGACGAGCACTTTTTCACCGACACTTTTTGTCAAAAAGCTGTCCGTGTCGTGTAACCACACAAAATTCTATTCTATCGTTCTATTCCATCGGTGAGCGATAGTGAACGACACGGACACGAAAAAATCTCCTTTTGATAAAAAGTGTCGGTGAAAAAGTGCTCGTCTGAAGCGCCCTTAAACAACAAGCGGAACAGTCGAGTGCACTCGAGAGTAATATATAACCTGGGCCTAGGCCTCGGCTCGCCAAAGATTTGATGCCAATTCAATTCTCATACTAATCCTTAATTATCCACCTATCGTTTCTGTGGCATCTATATACATACATATTTGATAAAAATGAGTGATTTGAACCAATTTACCCGACATCTTAAAAATTTAAAAATTAATTAATAGAAAACATTTTTTAAAAAACGAAAAAAAAAATTGGTAGACAAAATCAGGAATCGATCCCACGACCTGTGCCGCACGGGCGCGTATCTCTAGCATTAGACATAAATGCAAATAAATGAAAAACATTACAAAATTAAAAATCATCTGCATCGACCGGACCGATACTCGAACCATGATCTCCCGCGTTTCGCTTGCCGAGCACCTATCATTCCACCATTCCTCCACTTGGTCTGATGCTGGCAAACTCGATATACATACATTCTCAATGCACATTCTGACGGATTAAAAAAAAGAGTAACTGGAAAAAAAATTTTCAAAAATATTTTTGCTAATATTTTTTGAAATCTGCAAAAATAGCACTTTTTGCATGAAAATGAGGAAAAATGGGTTAAAATTGTCATTTTTAGGATTTTCAAAAAATTTTAACAAATACTAGAAATTTTTTTTGCAGGTACTCTTAGAATTGTTCCAAGAATTTTTTTGCATCAAAATGTTTTTTGTGAAAAATCGAAGAAAAAAGTTTTGAAAAGTGACTTTTACATAAGCTCGAAATTTTCGAAGGGTACTTAATGGGTTAAGGAAAGTTTTATGTCATTCAATCAGAATTTAAACGACCTTTCCAAATATATATGTATAATAAGCTATTATTTTCTTATTCAAAGTCAAAATATTAATTTTTTAAGGGAGTGTAAAGTGTTTCTTGACAAACTGTACATTCAATCTATTAAAATTAAGCCAAACTTAGACCTAGATATTTGTCCTACTGGAATACAATTTTATCGCTGATACTTTATAAATCCAGGCTTATTAAAGCCATCGAAAACTACAAATTTTTGAAAAGGAATTAAATTAAAGATCGCTGGACACTCACCCTTTTGCCTGCTGCCCGAGTTGTCCCTATCTGATGCCGCCTGGTCGAACATCTGTGTGCTGGAACGCGGCGGCGGCTGCAGCAAACCCGTTGCACCTCTGCCGATTCCATTGCTGGACTGGGCGAACTCTGAGGCTGCCTCGGGGGCCCAGGAGGCAAGCGTAATGAAGCCACATTCACCGCGCGGCGAGCTCAATGGCAGACGAAGTCGCGTCGCATCCTGGATAACGCCCAAAGCGACCTCGGCATGGCCCAAGGGCAACGATGTCAGGGAAACACGTTCCCGCACATCGTGGACACTGAATCGCAATCGCGTGGATGTCTTAAAGCCTGCACTGCGCAAAAATCGCATGGTGCATAAGAATTGTGGTGTCCTTGTGCGCTCCAGGAGCTCAGTGCGGGCAAACTGCCGCCAGAGGCAATCCTCGCCCGGCTGCAGCACCGAGCAGATGACACGAGGATTGGGCGGACGACCGAAGCCGTCCAGCGGCAGATTATCACAGGAGATGGCCGTCTCGCAGATGGGCAGCTCAGAAAGCTCCGAGAGCTCCAGATCTGCAAAACCAAGAGGAAATTGTTGTTTTTTCTTCTTCTTCTTCTTCTGTTTTACTTTGAAAATTAATGAGAAAGATTCACATGCTCAGGACTACAACCAATGGATTAGAACTATTAAAAATGACTACGAAAAGAATAATAACAAATACATTTTTTACATTTTTTGTATAAGCAAAATAAAGTTTATTCTTCGAATAAATCTCATTTCAATTCTCCCTGTATGCGACTATATATCTATTTATATATATGTACATATATAGTTATCTGCTTAGTACTCTCACACACCTGATTTAAGCCAAATCCAAATAAAAATATATATTATATTATGTATATACACATTTTGTTGCTTTTTTGTGGGGGAGTGGGGCGGGGTTTTGATTTGTTTTAAATCTGTTTAAATTCATATTAAATAAAACCGAAACTGTTTTTTTAACTAGGTATGTCTTACATTCTATAATATCGAAAATATGCTATAATGACACTTGCTTGAAATGGCTTACAATTACATTCGATTAAACGACGAAATTAGAACATAAAAGTTGCAGTGTCTTTCTCTTTCTTCCCATTGTCTATCTTGCTCTAAACTGTAATCAGTACTTTGCTATAAGATTAATATAATCCTAGTCTGGTTTTTTTTTCATCAAATGTCATCATAGCAATTCCATGAGCTCTTTGGTTTAGTTTTTAGACAACTGGCTGATGTCTTTAAAAAGGAACAAATTTTAAGCTAAATAATCACAACTAGAAGCTTTATAAGCATTAAAGGATGAGTTAACTATATGCCAAAGTGTAGGTGTGTGTGAGTGTTGGTTAAGCGTGTGTGTGCGAGTATAACAGGATTATAAAATTCGTTGATTTACAAACTTAAGATTTTACATTAACCATGGCTATTTGATCTCTCTTTCTATTGGGTTATTCGGTGGTTAACGTTAACACTTAAATGTGAAAGGGGGGGGGAGAGGCAAACAAACAATATCCAACTTGGGGAGATTCCAATTTTAGAACTGTATAAGATCACCTTCGAAGGGCGCCTCTGCCGTAGCCAATTCCGCGCTCGACACCGACACCGAAGCCGGCCAGGATTCATGGCCAAAGGACAATGGCAACGGCAGACCCTGATCAATGCGATTGCCCATGGAGGCGACGTTTGTACTCTTCGACTTGGTCGACTTGGCCGCAGCTATCTGTTGCTCCAGCTGCCTTATCTGCAAGTTGATCTGTTCGTTCGAACAAGCCTCAATGCTCCGCACCCAATCCAGACGATCCGACGCACTGTGCGTGACGATCCTTTGCGAGGGACTGTCCTTGAAATCTAAAAGCAAGTCGATTCTGGGATTAGTTGATATGACAAATAGGTTATCTTCAGCTAACTAAAGATTTAATGCCCCTTGCAGAGGACTGTATTCCATTTTCGACTGATCGTTTCTATGATATTTATATATTAAGCATTATCATATCACACATTATCATATACACATGAAAAGACCCCCTGCAAGGGCATATTGAGATAGAGCGGACTTACCTAAATCGAACACGTAGCCCTCCAGTTCGGGCTCCTCATGTTGTATACGTGGCCGGCAATCCTGCAGGACAAGCACACCGGCAACTGTGGACCTTGGATTCTTGTCCTTCAAATAGAACAGCAGATTTCCGCGCAATTTGCACCAGCATTCCAGTTTAACTGCATTCGAAATTGAAAGAACGCAGAGAGACGGCGAAAGTGCGTAAGCAAACGTGGTGAGTGGAATGGTGAGTGGTGAGTTAAGTGATTGAGGTGAGTTTGAAGCGTGGAATAGCGAGGATCCAGGGATCCATAATAGTGTATGTATGGCTGTGTGTGTATGTGTCTGTGTTTGTGTGTCTGTGTGTGTGCTCCTGATAAGCAAAAGTCATAAACTCTTTGCGGTTAAAAGAAAGCCAACAAAGAAACAATTCTTTGTATATTCCTGTGTACATGTGTAAGTGAAAGTGTGTGTGTGTGTGTGTGTGTAAATGTGGATAAGAATGTTTTGATGATTAAGACGCAAATGATGCACTCACCATCGGTGCGCCAGAAGATGCCCTCCTGTCGCTCAGTGATTATCAGTAGACCCTCTTTGTCAAATCTGGTTGCCGGATTTGTTGCCAAGCTAGCTAGCTCCGATCTATTGAATCGCATGCTTGAGCCCTATTCACAATGTTCACCACGCCTCTGATACTCGTATTCGTAATTTGTTGACGAAGGCAAGAGCTGTTGTTTATTGTAATTGAGAAATTATACGATTTGTTTATAAATATGGCAGTGCGCACAAACAAATGATGATCACGATAAGTGCTTATGAACAAACGAAAATTACCAAGTTTATACGGCATATAATCCTGATTTCGATCAGACCAAATCAGTTCTTAAGTGTTTATATCCGCCACGTAAATATGTTTTTCTTATGTTCTTATAGGGAAATCAGCAAATTTTGTAATACATTTTAAAGTTACTAAATTAATTAATATAATAAACAAAGTAAAAGTCGAAGCTTGCCTAAATCACGTTTTAAAAATTCTTCATAATCGCGGTATAAACTCGTATATAAATTCGTATAAACTTGTTAAATCTCAAGGTTGGACACACACACAGAGACAGACAGAGAGACACACACACAGTCACTCACAATAATGGATCCCAAATGGGCGGGTGGCGGCACACACCTTATAATAACTGTAGGTGCGCGTTAAATAATTCACGAAATTAGACATCGAAAACGGAAAGACAAGAAAGTAGGTGGAAAGCGGAAGGGGGATTTGGGGGGAGGGGGATGGCAAATGCGGCAAATGTAATATTACATACCTTGTCTCTTTACAACTCCCACTGCCCACAGGTTCTCTGTCTCTCACAGAATCTCTCTCTCTCTCTTGCTCACTATCAAAATAGCACAGCTGACGTTGACAACAGCAGCATCGCAAATGGCCAAAGCGGCGCTTCTGGACCAAAAACTCTCGTCTCGTATTTGTTTAGACTTGCCACGAAAATGTGGCACGCTGACCTGAGCACACCGCCCTGCGCCTTCTTCCTCGCCACAAATCGGCAATTTCAACGGTGTACTTCTTCTTGGTGGCACAGCTGGCGACGCGTCGTCGTCAATGGCATTATCAACTGGCAAATCAATGTGCGGCCTCTTTCCCTGTGTCGGTCTCTTGTTTATGTTGTATTCTTTTAATTTTTTAAAGTCTTCACATTTTCGTTCAATTACAAATTTTAAACTAATTGCTTGCCATTCTTAAATTTCTTAGTTATTTGTTCCTCAAGTTTGCTCTATACATTGAACACAATTACAATGTCTACTGTTAATAAACTCACAGGGCTGCAGACTTTCAATTTTTTTGGGGTTCACAATTGGGCTCACCGGTTTTATTTAAAATTTAAACTATTTTGATTCAAAATAAAATAGTAAAATACCATTTAATATGGTTCTGTTGGCTTAAAATATTTGTTGATTACATATAAAACGCTTCATATAAGTTAGCCAACTGAATTTTCTATTTTTAACACAAGTATTTCCAAACTCTTCAAAGTATAAAGTATATTTTTGCCGGAGTGAACGAGCTCCGTTCCTAATCATTTAGTTCAGTTGCTCAGTTGTCTTGTTTGTTCGCTCCAGTGTTGCCAGAAGTCCGTTAAAAAGGATGGATTTGCATTATTGACCAATTTTAAATAAAAATTTAAAAAAATTTGGTAGTGTTTTTTAGCAAACTTTTATTTTATTTCTAAATAAGAATGCAAAGAAGGTAGAAATAAAATAACACAGTAACAGAACACTACCAAATTGTTTTAAATTTTAATTGAAAATTGGACAATAATTAAAATCCGTCTTTTTTTTAATGGACTTCTGGCAGCACTGGTTCGCTCCCTCTTTTGAGACCCATTTCTTGAACAGGGGGCTTATTTATTTTTCGCAAAACATACAAAAGGTTGCGCCACTGCTTTGTAAAGTCAGTTGGCTCCCAGAAAAGGGACTTTATAAATGTTTGAGATTTCCTAAAAAATAGAGCTGGAGAAGTTTATTTGGCATGGGTATTTTATTTTTAAACATTGGCGACTTGGAAGTTTCTTTTTTTTCAGAATAAGTAATACAAATTTATCGGCTGTCTTATCGATAACTTTGCATTGCCTAACTTCACGCCATTGATGTGTTCATTCGCAGCCAACTTTGCACGCAAAACAGCTGTTTATGTGGTGAAAACGAATCAGCGACACTGTTTCACATTCGTAAAATGGCGTCGGAGGTAGCGGTTGAACAACAAGACCAAGAATTTGTAAGTGTATAAACAAAAATTGTTAAACCAATTGGATACTTACATATATGCTAGCAACAAAATGACACACGCCCAAATATTGTGCAAAATAAAATGTGTGTAAATGCAACAAACAGGGAAGAAACAATAAAAAATTCAAAAATTGCGTGCGTGTTGTCTACTGTGTGGATATGTGTGGGTGTGCGTGCACATGTTGTGTGTGTTTGTTTGTTTGTGTGAGTGTATTGAGCTTGTGTGTGTGATAGTTGTGTTTTTTGTAATGTGTTTCATCAAAATCTGTTGCGGTATTCGGTACTTGCTGAAAATGGTGTGTACATTCTCATAAGTACAAGTGCATATGTGTATGCAACAGTATAAGCACGTGTTACTTACAAATAAAAAACATAACAGCGGCTTCTGCACAACGCAAATCTAAATAAATTCCAATACTGTCGCTCTCTGGGCTATCGGTGTTATCAGACAATAACAACACAGCCAAAAACAACAACTGGGGAAGTGGATGTTTCTGTGTGCATGTGTGTGTGTGCGTGCGTATTTATGTATTTTGTGTTGCTTTGCGTTGTGTAGCAAGTGGTTGCAACAACAAATGCTTCACGCTCACGCTCGTTATTCATTCTCTCTCGCTCGTTCGCTCTCTGTCAATCTCTCGCTTAGAGCAGTGCGCTCTTGTTGTTGTTATTATCGCTGTTAATTTCTTGTGACTCGCTCTCGCTGCATTTAGTAGGGAAAGTGATTTCCGTTTGCTGCTCATTGTCGTCTACTTCTTATTCTTCTTTTTGTTATTGTTGTTGTCACTTTTGCATTTTACAGTGCTTGTCAAACTGTTTGCCCACAAAACCAGTTTACAGTTAGCAAAGTGCACATTCATTATGATCTCTGTCTATCTCGCTCTCATTCCTTTTGCATTTGTGTCGACTTTTGGCAACTGTGCCAAATTGCCTCATGCACACAATCCTCATTCGAAATTCTTGATTTCCTCCAGCTGACGGGAAAGTTCATTGTTTGCTTAATAGGATCGCGAACGAAGGGATTTTGGAGGGGAAAGGGAAAGGAGGATAAACAGTGGGGCTGACCTTGCATGGAGCTGCTTGAAATTCCAAAGAGCACACAAGCATACACCTGGAACAGCCCAGACCGGTGATGCCAAAATTTCAAGGGCCAAATTTGATTAAAAAAAGTAGCTAAGTAGAATTAGCTAAAATATGATCAGTGCTTTAAAAAAAAATGCATTTTTCATGCCAGTTATAAATGCAGTCTATGCAAAATACATGAGGCAGCTTAGAAAATTATACTGCACATATATTCATTTTGTGAAGTACGATATTAACATTGTTTGGCAATCTGGAAATATAGTCAGATTATTTTTAAAAATAGCCAGATTTATAGCTAAGTACATTTCTTTAAAATGGCAGCACTGGGCCAGACACAATCCGTGTGTATTATTAATGCGCATTTATTTATTTATTATTTACTTATTTGCTCAAGGTGCCGTTCATTTGAAGTGCGTTTAAATTGATTTAATTTCATTTGAATTTCTGTGCTCTGAAGCTAAAACTTTTCAATTTCCAAGTAAAAACTTGCAATTTGCCACACTATTTTCCACTTCTTGAAAATTTGTTTAGAGCTCTTTTCAATTTCATTCATTCGCTCGCAAATTTGTTTATAAACTCATACCAATCAATGCATAAGAACGCAGATACTTGCACACACATACACTTGGTACCACACACACACACACACACACTTGGTACCACACACACACACACACACACTTGGTACCACACACACACACACACACACTTGGTACCACACACACACACACACACACTTCTATGGAATGAACAAATTCCCTGATACACGTTCTTTCAATTCTTTTCAACGAATATCTGGTTGACTTTTATTAGAGTTTCTTGATTCTCAATGGCTTAATTTCTAAATAAAAGTCTTTATGTAAAATAATCGGGGATAAAACATAATCATATAAATCCTATATTTAAGTTTTGTTTTTTTAAACTAAACGAAACTAAAACGAAAACGATTTTGATTAATAAATTAATTAATCTCATAATCGCTTTGTTAAGTAAATTAAACATTAAATTAATTCAAGAAATACTTTAATGAGGCAGGAATCGTTCTAGTTATATTAAATATTCCCTTAAAGTAGTTCCAAATGTAAAACACAATGATGATTGCATATAGATAATTGTGTTTTCATACTAAAAACTGATTCACAACTTTAAGTTTGGCTTCAACAATCATAATAAATGTGTACATGTACAATTACTCATGGCTCGAATGAGTCAGTGGTTCTACATAGGAATGTTTCACTGTATTTGGGCATTTGAAAGTAAACAGAACGGAACGACATGAAAATGAGTCGCTTCATATGTCATTTTAATGAGAATTCACTTACCCAATAACCTGTGACCTGCTGAGTTGTAAAGCTATGTTTATGCCAAGAAATTCATGAGCTGCATCCGAAGACATTTCACGAAAATATGAATGTATTAATCAAGAACTTGGTTATTGTCCTATTAAGCAATTGAGCCATGTTTAAGCCATGCATTTCATGAACTATACGCAAGATTATGTTGGTTTCACTTTAAATATTTTGTGAACTTTAATTTAATTCAAGTTTAAAATATGAAATTTTACTCGATAAATTGATTATCAACCTTTAGAAGTGAAATACATTGTTGTTTCTGAAGATATTTCAACCAGAGATACATTCTGAACA
Organism: Drosophila subquinaria; assembly: GCA_037043405.1. Lineage (NCBI taxonomy): Eukaryota > Metazoa > Arthropoda > Insecta > Diptera > Drosophilidae > Drosophila > Drosophila subquinaria. The sequence goes on from JBAMBL010002632.1 coordinate 68,538, forward strand.
AATTTGTTTAAAATCCGACTACTATATTATGTAGCTGTCCCAAAAAACGGTCGAAAGTTTAATGCTTTAATGAAAATCTATACAACTCTTCAAGGTATTTAACCCAAATTTAATGAGTAGTAGCTTTTTTCGGGGAAATTGCTAATTGACCTTATTTTCTAATTGTTTTTTTTTATACAAAAGTACATCTAATAACGTAACATTTTCTTAAAAATTAAAATAGACAGATTCAATTACATTTGAGTGTGTGTCATGCAATTGTTTTTAACAATTTGAGTCTTTCCATTATTCAGTCAAACATTTTGTCTCATGTATCGTAGTTATGTCACTTACATGTTGCTCAATTTGTACATATGTATGTGCATACATACATATGTGCATGTGCTTATATTGTATACATAATTGATTTCACTTGAACTGAAATCATACATGTCTCGTATTGCTCTGTGTTGCATTTGTTTGTTTGTTGAATTTGTTAGCTCGATGCATAAATCAAATTGCTCATAAAATGAGGCAGACAGCAACCCATGCAACAACATTTATATGTATCTCTCTGTCTCCTCTCTCTCTCTCTCTCTCTGTCTCTCTGTATATATGTATATGGGTATGTAGTTATGAAATATTAGTGTCCCATTGCAGTTGACTTTTAGCATTGGTTCGTTCGCTGTTCATCCTTGTGCACGGACTCTGAACCCAACGCTGTTCACAATGGGGTAGCCACAAAAAGTACAATAACCTTTTTCTGCCACAGCGTGGGGGGTAGATGGGGAAATGGGTGGCGTTTGGCAGGGGCTTGCAACAATGTTGTTGTTAGGGGTTGCATGTGCTTTTTTGTTGTTGTTAATTTTCTGCAGCCTGTTGCTCTGGCCGCTTTTCAATTTGCTTTGCTTTGGACTGACTGACTGACGGATTGACTGACTGACTGACTGACTGGCTTCCTCATTTGCGTTGATTAAGCCATCAGTCGGTTTGCAGATAACAACAATAACTTTCATCAAAAGCGTAAAATAAATATACGTATAATATAAAAATAAAAATAATACAACAAGAAAATGCGATGTGCAGCAACTATACAAACAAACACTCAAAAATACATACAAATTTAAAGGCAAACATATATATATATATATATATATATATATATATATGTATATGCAAACATGTGTGTGTTTGTAGTTGAAAATAGGTCAGCACGCTGTGGCCGTCGCTATCACCAACAAACACACAACAACAATGCATACACAAGCCAACAAAATGGAACAGCAGCCCCTAAGCCCCTCACCCCTTCCCTCGCAACCGCCCCTACTGCCTCGTCTCATCATAGTGTAGCCCCAAAACCCAAACCGAAACCAAAACGAAGCCATGTTCCGGGTCCGTCTGGGGGCTTAGACGCTGTGCTCAGCACTCTACGCTCAGCGCCAATCGCCCAGGGCCTTAGTGCTTAGTCACTATCTCTAGCCCCCTACCCCCCTACCCCCAACCTTCTACCTCTAGTGCTCTACCTAGTCAAAGTATTCAAAAATAAACAAGCGAAAATAGGCGAAATGCAAACGTTGCAGTCAACATCGAATTGTGCATGCTCTACAATCACATAGTGTGCATAATAATTAGATTAACACTAGGTAACAATCAGATTGTCATGTTACAATCTGAACAGACTTTATATATTGACAAAAAGACAACTTTATTAATTTTTCTATGGGAGACAACTTTTTTTTATTTTTTTTTTAAGTTTTTGCTTTTTTTGAAGCTTTGCTCAATGTAATTTTGATCATTTTTCAATTTAAGCCAATAGTTTTTGTAGATTTAGTCGATGTTGTGATTAACTCCATCAACTTGTCTGACATGAAAAATGGGTTAGTTATCCAAAATATACAGTTTACTTAAATATGTACATTTTTGTTTTTATTCTAAAAAAAAACCTCTTCATTTTTTTTAAGCATTTAAAAAAAGATGAGTAATAATATTTACTTTGCAAAAATTACAAAATGTGGCACACTTAAATTAATTTATCTAAAAAAAAAACTTTAATGCAACTATAGTATGTAAGCATTTTTCATTATAACTATAATTTCTTCGCCCAACATAAACATCATTGAACAGCTTTATTAAATTCGCAGATAACAGTTGAGTCAGTGAAAATATAATACAGAATTTTCAAAGTCAAATGAAACAATAATGATGGCAAAAAATCGAAATTTGCTGTGGTAAAGTAGTTGAACAAATATAAAATCATTATACAAATCATTATAGAACAGATTGAATCTTAATATTGCAACCCTATCACATGACATAGTCGAAGGACTTGCCTTCAGGTGCAGGGCATCGCCAAATGGAGCACACAAAAAATGGCACAGAAATGAACCCTTTTATTAATATAAAATGTTTCTTCTCTTCTTCTATTGCTGAAGCGCACACAATGCATGCTTACTATAGACCTGTGTATTTATAGAATGTATATATCTTTACTTTATATAAAGAATTTCATTATATTTTGTTCGTTTGTTGCTATTGCGTTGTACTTTCCCCCCATTGGGAATTGGTCGAGAAATATTCTTTTAATATTTCGCCTGTGAGTTTATGCATTTTAAAAAAATCTTTTTAAGTACAATTTAATGCTACTTGTTTGTTCCAGTTTGTGCGTTGCTTACTTTCACTAATTCCAGGCTTATGAGCTTTGTAATATTCGAATTTAAATAAAAAAAAGCAGAAAACGAAAGTAGCATTGAAAAGAATACAAGATGAGGATTTTTTGAATACAGTTTTGCGAATTTGCAGCGGATATATAACCATCTTTATTCCGATTCCGAAAAGTAAGAGCCTTCTAGCAAGTTTATAGAAACTGTTGGCTCAACTTGATGGTTAGTTTTATTTTTTGTTTTCACTTATGCATAATTGGTATAGCGCATTTGTCTATCGCAATGTTTGTTTAATATTCTTGTTGTTGTTGCTGTTTTGCGTATTTATTCCAATCGCAGGTTGTTGAACCTCACATGTGACCGACCGGCCGAGTGGCTCGAGGCTCTCAGACTTCGAGACCCTCGTAGGCAGACGCTGCTTCTTCTTTTCCATCTTTTGCTGTTGCTTCCGCAACGCTTTCTTCTTCTGTTTGAGGCGCTTTATCGCTGCTTTTTATACCCGTTACTAGTAGAGCACACGGGTATATCGTATTTGTTGCAATCTATGTAACAAGCAGAAGAAAACGTGCTGTGATTAAAAGTCGAGGCGAGTCGTATCCATTTATATAAATTTTAAAATTCAATGTGCTAGAGCAACCAAATTTGTTTCTAAATAATAAAACTAATAAGTCAAGTAAACATTTCCTTTTATTATTGTCAATCAATCCACTCAATCACATAAAGATTGCAAAAATATTGGTATAGTTATGACTGTTTTAAGTGTTAAAGCAACGAGAGTGCCTAAATGTAAGCAGTATTTTTTTTAAATAGAGAAAAAGAATAGAAAATTCGTAGATAAAATTAATACACTAAACCAGCGCCAAATAGGCAGATAAATAGTTCGGAGCAGTTGCTGCTCCCAGAGCCACTGCGTGCCCACCGCTGCACTTAACCCTAACCGTTAAAGTGATGTGAACGCCAAAAGCAATTTTTAAGGAGTAGTGTTTTTACTTTAATTTTAGTAAAATAGCTTTTAATGAAGTTTATTTTAATTTTTTTTAAATTGAATAGTGGTCGGCATAAACTTTAAATTATAAGTATCAAATAATATTCTTTTTTTAAATGTGGCTTCAATATTTTAATTGAGCTAGGGAGGGGTATTTTATAGTCGGCGACAATACTTGTTTCTGTTGCTCTCTCGCTCAGCTCATTTGCGTTCTTTTTGGGCTTGTTGTTGTTGCTGTTGTTGTTGTTAAGCTATGCATGTTTCTGGCAGCAGCAACGGCATTGTCTGACGTTTTATTTCCGCTGCTACTGCCGCTACTTTTGCTGCTGCTGCTGCTGCTGTTGTTGTCATCTTATCTCAGCTGAGCTCTTATCCATTGTGGCGTGTTCAAGTCTTTGTTGCAATAATATTCAATTGCATTTTGTTTGGCCATTGCTTTGGGGTCACTCACTGAGCGTCAAACGTGTCCAAATCTCTGCCTCTCTCTCTCTCTCTCTCGTTCCCTTGTTAGCTGTCTGTCTCTGGCTCATCTTCAATCTTCCAACGCTTTCCAATGCCCCGCGGAGCTCTCTTTCAAAAAATGATTGCAAAAAAAATGTTGTTAAAACCGAGTTGAAAGAACTCTAATAGAGCGTTGATAATATCGTTGGACGGACCTAACTTCTTATTGTTGTTGTTGTTGTTGTTGCTGTTGGCATTGTCATTGTTGTTGTTGTCGTTGAGGTTTTTACTCTGCCTTTTTGATTGGTTTGACCGATTTACATTGTGAAAAGAAATGAGTTTTATATGTAGTCTTTTTTTATTTTCATTTTCGGGCTGTCTAACTTCGCATACTATATATAGAAAAAGCTTTTATTTGCGTCTTTTTGCCCTACATTGCTCCACCATAGAGTGGGTCTATTTTTTACCATTTCTGATAATTAAAAAGCAACATTTGCCTTTGCCACTGTTGTTGCTGCTACCAGAATTGTTGTTGTTGTTGCTATTGTTGTTGTTTGTATTATTGTTGCGCTCTGCTTTAGTTTGCTTTGCTGTGCTTCGGCTCGGTTTGTTGGCATTTTGCCCAAAGCTTTGAAATAACCGTTACACATAATGCTACTGCCAGAGCTTTTTGTTGGCTTAAGTTAATTAAAAACCTCTGTCGATTTCCACTGAGAATAATGTTTGTAGCAAAAGAGTATAACTAACCAAAGATATGTGACAATTTTGACATTTGATTTGTTTCAAAATGATTGTAAGAATCGAATACCCTGTAACTATGAGAAGGCAAGACATGCCAAAGTCTCGAGATTAATCGGCTTTATTTGAAATGGCTAATCTTTATTGATAATGATCAATAAGTATTTGACATTTAATCAAATTAATTAAATCCATATTATAATTGTAAAAATAGGCTTACATTTTCAATAAATTTCAATGGTTTATATACCAATAAAGTCTTCGTACAGTAGCTACTTTTAGCTATGTTGTCTATCAATTCAAATCAAAAATGACTTAGAGTATCCTGAATTTATTTATTATCTTCAGTTTGACACACACAGCCATGGACAAAATGTGCAGATAAAAGGTTATTATATTTTATTAATTAATGATAAGAAGGTAATGAACTTTAATGGCATTTCTTAGCCAATTTAGTTAAGTTGCGAAATAAGATTTTCAATGCTAAAACAAACTGCCAAAATTAGTTTGAGTACTTTAACTATAAATGCTCAAATACTCTGATTAAGTATTTGGATGCGTATGATGCATAGGAATTTTTACCACTAGGTAGAATTTTCTTAAAAACTTCGACTATTCATGATTCAGTAATATATTAATATAAAAGTTATCAAAGGCATTGATTGACTAAGCTACTGATATTCCTTTATCACACGACAGAAGGGAACACCATCTGTATCAATATTTTAGACCTGATTACAGGGTATCTCACCGACGTCTTTAGATCCCTCCTTAATCTTAAACTTTTATAATTGCATTCTATAGACACACATTTGTATAAAATACATAATAATATTATGGTTGCAACGTTACCAAATTAAATCAATACGTGCACAATAATCGAAAGCTTTTCCAATAAGCAAGGCTGAAATCAGGCACTTGCATAACATTTGCCGCTTGATCTAGAGCAGCAAGCAGGAGCTGCAGCGGAGTTTGCAGGTCACGTTCATCTTAGATTCAGCTTGCTCACAAAAATATCGCATCATCATCATCATGTGGCGACAATTCGCAACTGTTGTGGCCTCTTCACTTGCGTAACCGGAGCGGCGGAGCGGACGCCAAAGTGGAACTCCAATAATCCCATTCGGATCACTTTCTAAGTGGGTTGCTGCAGCTGATGAATGGATCGCATGTGTTGTCCAATTTGTGTTGTGTTGTGTTGTGTTGTGAAGATCAAACTTCAAACTTGTTTCGGTTTTAGTTTCAGGGCTGAGCGACAAAACTTTTATTTATAAAAGATGTGTATACAAATGATGTGATTTCTTTTTGATGCGGATTTATACTCGTATCTAAACATACTTGGGCATATTAATAATATATATATATTTTTTTTTTTTATTGAAAAGAAAGTTTTTAACCCGGCACAACAACGCGTGATAGCAAAACTTTTTTCTAGTGTCAGTGTCACGCCCCATGTGAGCTTTAAGCTAGAGTTTTGTTTAAATAATCGATGCGGCCATAAGAAAGCGTAATAATAATAACAATAATCATGCGCAAATGGTAGAAAACAAATCAAAAGCACAGCACGAGGCCAGACAATATTAACAACAACAACAACAACAACTACAACAACTACAACAAGAGATCAGCTTCAACAGCAGCAGCAGCAGCAGCTGCAAGCGGCGGGTGAAATTTTTCTCCGCTTTGATGGCGACACTCAAAACGACGGCGAAATTTCTTAACACTTTCATAAGAAGTCATAAAATAAAGCGTCTGACGAGGAGAGAGAGAGAGCAAAGCTAAAGTAAATACAAACGTACCTACATAAATTAAATTAAGCACAAAAGCTGCTCAGCCAGGCGTGTGCTTGACTTTTGACTCGCCAAATGCGCACTTTATTTCGCGTATTACTTTTGTTTTTGTTGTGTTTTTCGTTGTCTTTTTTTTCTGTTCGTATAGTTTCTTTTGGCACTTTAACAGACAGACAGGCACGCAGTCAATGCGAATGAATGCATAACGAAATGCGTTAGAATTTTGATGAATAACAGCACACTGTTAGTTTAACATACATACATAATTCATCCTTAGCTTAACATTTGTTGAGCTTTGCTTTAATTTTACTCTCTTTCATTCTCTCCCTCTCTCACTTTGACTGACATTGAACTGTGTCAGTGGTAGCGGCAGCAGCAGCACCAGCGGCAGCAGCAGCACCAGCAGCAGCTGTAACAAAAGCGTGTAATGGGGCGGGCTGCTGCGTCGCGTCGGCGCATACTCTTTCGCTGCGCTGCTTTAGCTGTTGCTGTTGCTGTAGCTACTGCTGCTGCGCTGAGCGCTCTGTTTGCGTTGTGTTTGCGCTGTTGGCTCTGCCTGACAGCAGCCGCCGCCTGTCCGTTTTATTGTTTGTTGTTTGCTGGCGGACAACTGTGTTGCTGCCTGCTTTTGGCTCCATCAGTCGTCGTCGTCGTCGCAGCCGCGTCGCGTTGTTCATCTCTTGTCTCTTTGGTGTTGCTGATCGCGCGCGCGCTCGCTCGCTTCTCTGTGTCATTTTTGTTTATGCTGGGAAACTGAAAACCACAAATATCTGCATATAAAACAGAATTTATTGAGCTCTTACGGTTGATCAATAATTTGTTTATGTTTATGGCGTGCTCATAGTGCTTTCTTTTTTTTTTCCTGTTTGTTTTGCTTTGTGTGAAAAGTGTGTGGTGATAAATGAGATTGTGGACGGCAAAATGCAGCAGCCTCAGCAGAGAAAGGATAAACAAGGAGGAGACTACGACTATGACAATGTCAAAGCAAGTAGCTGTCATCGACGCCTGTTCCTGTGTATAGCCAAGGTGCTCTCTCTCTCTCTCTTTCGCTCTCACTAATACATGCACACCCCCCTTTCTATGCTGGGTACTTATAGAAATTTGTTTATTTTTTTTACACACACTTTTCCCCAACTTTGTCTACATTTACTTGCACACATTTTGCACTGCGGTTTTTGTCCAGACGATACTTCATACTCCATTCTCCTTTGTCCCTCCCTCTACACTATCCTTCAACTTCAGCGAGTCTCTTTGACTTTGACTGCGGCTTGTCTTCTGCTTTGCTCAATCTTGCTCTCATCACTTGCAGTTGCAGACGCCAAGCTTGTTTTTTTGTTTCCTTCTTCTTTCTGCTTATTTTTCTTGGTGGGTTTTGTTTTTGTTGCGCTATTTATAGACGCGTTTCATTAGTTTTTGTTGCCTTTGCCTTTTCTACCTTTCATTGCCTATGCTCACTTAAGTTCAGCTCAGCTGTCAGATGCAAACTTGACGTTGACTCTCTTCTCTTCTTTAGAATTCAGTATGTGTGACTGTGTATGTGTGTGTGCTAACTACAAAAGCAGAAAGTTCAAAGCTTGAGAAAGCTACGTTGATTTGTGGTTGGCAATTTAATTTATTTAAATATGCACACAATTCTTGTTGCATAAAAGCTTAGATACAAATTTTGTTGTAGCTTAAGACAATACAGCTCTTTGATACAAAGAAAGTGTTTATAAATAAATCTGATTGTTGACATTTTGATTTATCTTTGTTTAGAACTTTTATACAAATGGCAGAAAATAGGAAGGGTATTAAGTATTTGCTGTAATTAAATGCGCCCCTTTTCTAGCATTTTTATTTACAGCTGTTGAAGCAATCTGTTTTCTAATTGATTCGTTTATCTTAACAACTGTCTGGTTTCGTTTTTGGATGTGCAGTTCCGTTTACTGACTCAACCATGTTATACAAATGTATCTAAATATAACATACATAGTCGTAGATACATCTGTATCTCTATCTGAGTTGGCCAGCCGACATCATTTGGCACGCAAATTCAATTTTCTTGTAAAATTGTTGCTCATATGCAAATGAGCGATGGAACTGAAGACCGAGACAAGCGGACAGATAAACATTTCAACCGCAGCCTCGGCCTCAGCCTCTGCCTCTGTCTCCGCCCAGTTTCAGTTCCAGTTCCAGCTTATAGTTCCCCATACTCTCGCTCCACTTTAATAACCGCTCCACTAGTTAGTTATTAATCTCCACGCGACTGCGCACAAAGCGGAAGCACATTAAATGTGCTTTCAAGAGCATTTTTGAAAGCTATGCGAAAGTGTTGCCCCCTCATTCATACAGCAGCCACCCCTTTGGGCACGCACAATGCAACCGGCGTCCATTTCCGGTTGCTGTTCGTTGATGCCGCAGTCTGTGTAAACTGTGGAAACCCTGGCAAATGGCCGTCAGCTCTTGTGCCACAGAAAAACAACGGATGTGTCGGTGTTGGTGTCAAATGCGGCAATCTGCCAGCAATATCCTGCATGCCACATGCCGCATGCCCCTGTTAATGTGGCTATGAAAAGAGACTAAAGTTTAGTCACTAAACAATTCTGGAAAAATTAAAGATCATTGCTGCTGATTGCATAAAAGTGCGAAGGAGTGCAGCCAGGACTCTGTCAAAAATCATAGGAATTCCGTTGGAAGAGCTTAAAAAGAATTCTTACTATAATTGGACAGTACGAGAGCTAAATAGTGCATTAACGACTCGATTTCAGGTTGATATTGTATGACATGATTGCAAATAATCACTGCTCGACTTCTCAGCAAGCGTGTGAAGATTTTTAATTTCTGGCATAGCTGATATTTTTAATATAAATGATATATTTGACTGGAGAGTATTTCTTAAATGATGAATTTATTCATGATTCGAAATACTAAAGAATGATCACTATGAGATTTATTAAAAATATGATCACTAGAAATTTTCCTGATGAATGCTACACGATCATTTGTTTTTTGTCAACTGATCACTTGAAGAAAAAAGATGATATTTCTGATTTGTTTAATAACAATAACAAATAACGAGAGAGCTCACACCAGATGTGGGATTACTGCTTGATAAAGATAGAAGACAAGAAGCTGATCACAAGATGATACTAACTGATCACTAAAAGTATACCTCATGTAATAACCCAATTAAATACAGTTATTGGACATATGAGATCACCCACGATATGGCCTAAGTACAGAATGATCGCTAGAAGATAAGTCTGATTGCTAAATGAGTGCTCCTTCGTCTCTAGGCGATCACTAAAATAGATTATACGAGATTTCCATTACTAGATGAGATGAGATGATTTTTTCAGCGTAGATCGGATTATACATTCATATAATAAGCAAATTAAATATCATTTAAGGGCAAATGAGTTCACCCACAATTCGGCACGAATTTAAGGTGATCACATTTAGTTGAGATGGAATTCTGATCCCATTTTGAAGGATTATTTAAGGTCTCAGCATACGGTGATCGTAACAAGTGTTACAACATGAACAGTAGCTGACACTGATGCTGATGCAATCGAATGATCATTTCGTAAACCGTTGCAATAAGTCATGATCAAATTCACTCATTGGCCATTTGTTAGCGATCACGTTTAGCGTTAAGTTCATACTCTGATCATATTCACTGATTAGTCACTATTCAAAACTGACAATAACGTATGATCATATATTGTTGTTGTTGTTATTGTTGTTGATCGATGATTAGCCAACAACGTGAACACGATTGTAGCAATGTTTTTGCATGGCCTGAAACGATTACCTATCTCCCTCCTTCCCTCTGTCCGTCTCCTCTACGCCCCGGGTTGGAGACGCCTCAATCACTGAACATTATAGACTACAAACTGTCATGGAAAAGCCTTCTTCTCTATGTTCAGCGAACGTTCAACTTTAATCTGTGGCAAGTCTCTTAACTCTTTCTTTTTTTATTATTATTTATTCGTGCATGCTTCAAAGCCGTTTACAGTTTTAGAATGTTTCTTCTTCGTCTTCTTCTTCTTGTTCGTTTTTCTGCTGCTTTTTCTGTTACTTTGCATGCACAGTTATGAGCGCTTTAAAAGCGGTTGCCGCAAAAACGTTTCACTTGTTGCTCTATTAACTCGCTTCAGAGCTAATGGCCAATAATTTAAGGCATCGCACGTTCCGAGTTGAACGTGTCGGAACCGGAAATGCTCTTCACTTCACACACACAATCACACACACACACACACACATGTACGGTTAATTGACGGTACAATCTTTGTAAAACAACAATTCTTACAAATTTGTTTGCATATACATATAAATATTGTTTAACAATTTCGCCCTCATGTTAATATTACAACATGTGTGTTTAGCAACAATTGTAGACACGTTAAGACTGAGATACTTGATAAGGAGGCAGTTTAGGGTAGTGTATAGGGAGGGGCATTGTTTTTGTTTTGCGGCGGCGACTTTTCATTTCCATTATTTACCTAAGAAAACAGCAAAAAAAATAGCGGAACAAGCACACTTACATATGACCACTCAAGCATAGTAGACTTGCAGATACTCTCTGTATGAAATTTAATAATCATTTCATTTAGAAAATCAAAATATAAATCCATTTCTTAGCGCTTTAAATTCAACTCAAAAAGCGTTTTCTAGTGTTTATAAACTACAGTATAAGCTATTGCTAGGTTAGAAGATACCCTGTATACACACATCACACAAAAATCAACTTAAATCTTGTTAATTACCTTAATTAAGAAATTCAATTAACACTTAAAAACGTTTAATTTAAAGATATCTTCATTGATTTTTTACTAGTGCTCCGTATGATTATACCCTTGTCAGTAACGATAGGGTATAGTAAGCTACAATGATTTTAGCCAAAGTTTGTCTTAGTCACAAGCTGCTCGCTGATAAGCCTATTGGCCGAAGGCGTTAAAAAGTGAAAGCCGCCAGCACACCCCCAAACAGATGTCTAAAATTAGATACAGTCATCCATTAAAGCTGACCTGGTCTGAGCACAGACTCACTCACACACACACACACACACACACACACACACATGGATGAGACATTCCAGTGACGTAATGTAATTTACATGAAATTGATTTTCAAAATGATCCTAACCAGCTGGAGAATCTTTTCAGATGAAACGAGAAATGTCTCTGACCTTAGATACAAAACATTATTTTATCTCCAATTTCGGACGAGGGGGGCTTTCTAGTATTTCATGAGTGATGCTGGTCAGTTAAGACTGTATTGATAATGATGTTTCGTGGAAACAATGGGTGATCAGACCATAAAACAGAAAGGTGACGCACTCTTTCAACGTGGCCTGTTGAAATTATCACCATCTCTGTACACTCAGCGAAAGAGTGTAGCGTTTATAACAAGCATACTATACTGAATCAGCATCTCGCTTTTGTATCATTGTTTTGTTCCCCTTAAATGTTACGTAAACGAATTGACAGAGGTTTAATATTTTATTTTAAGTGATGTCTAATATAGTCGTAGAACGTGGAAAGATGTTTCATCAGATAATTGGTACTTTTGCTTCTTTTTTTTCATTCTGTTTCGGCATCAGGTCCGTGTCCATGTTGTTTTTAATGAATCTTCCACACAAAACAATTGCACGTATTCCGTCAGAAAATGAGAATGAAAAGTTATCTCTATTGTGGAACTTGTGAATGAATCAATAAAGACTCTCATTTTTTAAGTAACACTTGAAACAGGTTATAAATCTGTCCCTATATCCCATAGCTCTACTATAAAAGATCGGCTAAAATCTATCTTAAGATACAAAAAGATCGTACAGATTGCTATTGCCTTATGCATCCTGAAGTTGTGATTTTATTGTATACTAGAGAGTTTTAAGTATTTATAAAGCACATAAAAGATTTTGTATTACCAAAATACCAGGTAATCAGTAAGAAATTTAAAAATAAAATGTTATCAACAATTTAATTTAAAAAAAAAAATGCTGCTTTCGATTGTTTCGCTCAAAGGGAATCGATATAAGTATTATCGATCAGTATCATATTTACAATTTAATTTATATCACTCAAACTCGACTGATTAAAGAATTTTTCCTCAGTGCATAAATGCAGTTGTAAATGTATGCGATGATGGTACAAACGAAATAAAACTCCCGTGCGCCGACTGCGACTGCGACAGCGGCAGCAGCAGCGACGGTGACATATGGGCAAGCCGAGGCGATGACTCAAATTGTCGGCATGTTAGTAGAGACAGAGACAGTGACGCTGACGCTGACGCTGGCGACGCCAACAACAACGACGACGACGCGACGACGACGCGACGAGCAGCTTTCAAGCAGCGCATGCGTTGTTGGCTTTGCTGTTTCTTAGAATTGTTCCTGTCCATCCATCGATCCATGCGTCTGTCCGTGCGCCCGTTTGTCTGCCCGTGTTCGTTCTCTCGTTCAGTTCGTTCTTTTGTTCGTTCGTTCGTTCGTTCGTTGAGTAGTTCGTGTCAGCGTCGTTTGACGCTGTCGGGGGCTGCCCCAATGCAAATGCAGTTCAATAAAGTTCGTTAACATGACTCGGCTCGGCAGAGGCAGAAGCAGAAGCTAGTCATCAGGGCAGCGACGCAACGTCAACATCGACAGAGTTTGCTATCAGTCTTTGTGTGTTCTTGTTGTTGCTTTTGTGGTTTTTTGCTTCTGCTGTTGTTGTTGTTGTTGCTGCGCTTCGTTGTTTAATTCGCTGGTAGATCGCGCTGTGTTTTTTTGTGTTTCAGTAATGAAAGAAACATTGAAAGCGTCGTGTCGCGAATTTTAGTGTCGAAAAACATATAGAATATACATAAATATATAAAATATATAGTACATTTATAAGTACATATAGTCCGTGTGTGTTTTGTTTTTTTTGTTGTGTTTTTGTGCGTGCTGCGAAAAGTTAACGAAAATGGTGCATCTATATCAGCGCCGACGCAGCCGCGAACAGGTGGGTTAGATTAGGGGTTAACTTGCACCCCTCAGACAACGCCTCATCTGTTATTATTACTATCGGGGAATCAAACCAATACAAAGATCGGCTGCGGTTTCGGTTTCCGTACTTTCGGGATTGTTCCTTCGGTTTCGAAATCAATTTTCAAAAACTTTATATTTCTTAAAACAAAAATATAGTAACAGATACAAATGCACATAAGCATTTTATCAAGATAAACCCAACTCACAGGTTCCGGTATTATTCCCAGATTCATTTTTTTTTAGGAATATCCATAAGTAATTCTTTCAAGAAACAAATCGAATTCGTTACCCGCATGCCAAGTACTTAACAAGTGAAAAAAGCATGAATGAATACAACAAAATTGAAATCAAGAATACGAATAGGAAGTGATGATTGCGAAGAGAGAGAGAGCGAAAGAAAGAGCGCAATAATGACAGATAATAACAAGCGTATATGCAATGCGCTCTCTCTCTCTCTCTTACTCATTTTTTATCGCTCTCTCCTCCTGCACTTTGGCCCAATTGAATTCAAAGAAATTTTTGCCATTAAACGGAAGCAAAAGCCAAACGCTAATTGGATTCATATTATACCCACACTCAGACTCTAAGCTCATTATTCGGTGGTATATTCATTCACAATTTTGCTTCAAGCGATTCTCAGAAACCTGTAACTTTTGTGGGATAGAATATATATTTTTTTTAAAAGCTAATTAGACAAATGAGAATTTTAATACATAATTCATATAATTATATCAATTTTTATGCGGAAATGTCAAGATGTACGTGTGCTGAAGTACTTAGAGTACTTGTAGAGCTTATCGCTTAGTTTGCTGGTTATTGGAGAGAGGGGCAACTACCATGGCTGATAAGTGACGAGTCATTCAACGGAACGTGTTGAGATTTTGATGTGCGGTTTCCCAAATTAGCATTTATCAAGAAATTGGTAAAGATATCAGTTTGCCTTTTACTGCGAATCCGATTCGAGCAGAAACTGAAACTGAAACTGAAATGAACAGATGTATCTACATACATGAAGATGTCTATCAATGGTTTGAAATTGTTCTATTTATGTGGAAATCTTGTTTCTTGGTAAATCAGTCATTTTTGGCTACCATTTTTGTCAATATTAAATTCAATTTCTGAGAAACTCGAATTCCAATTTTGTTTGAAATGGATTTTTTTTATTGCTGAAGTTTTTTTTTTTTTTGTAAACAAACTGTAATACTTTATAAAAGTTTCTAGAATTAATTTAATTGTGTGCTTACAATTTGCATTTAAATTTGCTATTGTTGCATAAACATTTTGGAAATTAGAAAATATGAATTACTTGACATAAACATAATGTAAATTAAACTAAATTATGCCCTGCTATTAAATTTGCTGTAAAGTATAAAATACGCAAATGTTCATACAAATCTGATAATGCGTATACTTAATATAAGTTTATTTACCCTTTGAAGAGCCGTCTTCTTGAATTTTCGCGAATTCTTTCCTGTCCAAATAATAAAGAGGAACTCAATACACAATGTGTCTACATTGTATTTGTACTTATATGCGTGCATGTCGTACTTTTGATAGCGACTGTAAATATGAAAATCATTTTATTGGTTTTCGTGCCTGCTTTCCGCCGTAATTTTGTTGAACTTTTCTTTTTGTCTACCGGATTTTATGACTTTTGTGGCTGAGTGAAAGAAATGGTTGCTTCATTCACACATCAAATTTTTAAGAGTTAGGATTGTTTGCCACTGTTTAATTGACCTGATTTCTTTGTTTATAGCTCCAAGGTTAATGCTACATTTGCCTCCATATGCTTATCGCTTTTCTATTGAAATCTATCAATCTATTAAACACTCGTACGGCAATTATTTTTATTATTTCAGTTATTAATAGCCTTTAATTGCGTAATTTAACAGTGAGTGCAATCAGCATGCAGACAGTCGTTGCTTTTTATTATTATAATGTGACAATATATGCATAAATCATTTAAAATGCCATGTACCAATTGGACTGGCCTATAAATCGTTAATCAGATAGTTAACTGTATTAAAGATCATTTTATGTAATGACAATAAATGCCTTTGAAGCACTCTTCAATTAAATTAATGACTTGACTTTGTTTTCAAACTGTATATTGATTGATAAGAGCTTTCAGATGAATCTCAATATAACTCAAATAAATTTAAATAGTAATTAAAAGTTTTATGTTTTAAATATGACTTATTATTTTATGATTTTAACTCGAAAGCGGAAATAGTTCAGCGGTATTAGAAAACTGTTAGTTTCAGGTTTGATCGTGGGATACATTTTTAAGTCTAAAATTTTAAAGATTCGGTTCATGGTTCGGTAATTCTCAATCCAAGAGATTCTGCGAGGTTGAGTTTTAAACCGGCTTGCTGCCTTGTGTGAAATCTTTTTGCAAGAAATATCTTCGAATACTTGCCGATATGTTGAGTGATCACTCAAAAGATACAAATATCACTTTACTCATACTGTGTATTTTTTTAATGATGCATACTTGACAACATTTTGGATTTTGTATTCACTTGCAGGCTGTCAAACAATTCATTGATCTCTGCAACAATTTAGGCGCAAACTGCAGCACTGCAACAGCAACAACAACGGCAGCCGCCGCCTCCTCATCGAGCAACTCCTCGAACGTCAGCACATCAAACTTCCACATCACCATAAATACCAATAACACCAATAACATACAACAACAACAACAACAACAACAGCAACAACAAACAACTGGTGGATTAACAACAAAAACAACAACAGTCGCCCCAGATACACAAACACAAGCAACAACAACAATAGGTGCAACATCATTGTCATCATCGTCATCATTGCCCATTAGGCGTCACATCTCGCACACGACAGCCGTCAAGTTTCTGTACGCCCGTAAGTTTGATATACCACGGGCCGTATCTCTCTATGAGCAACATGAGCAGATTCGCCAGAGGGAATACTTATACAACATTGATCCGGATGTGGAGCCATTGCGCTCCGAGCTGCAAACGGGCAAATTTACAATACTGGTACGTAACTTCACTTCACAAAGACTATTGAAACGTACAAATATTTACTTAATACCTGTACTTCAAATGTACAAAGAGTCTATTTAGTTTGTTAAAAGCGAAATGTGCGTAACAGTCAGAGTTAGACATCTTCACACCCAGAAAATATATATATTCTTGATAACAATATTTCTTTAAATTTAAAAAAAAAAAATAATATTTTTGGGTAGTGGAATTTTAAATTAGCCGATACAAATAATAAATGTATAAGCTTTTTATTGTAAAACCTGAAAGGATATTCTCTGATTTCGATATTTACGTTTAAAAAAATATATTCTATTGAAGTAAAAAAAAAGATTATTTAACATATTTACTATTTTTTCTTTTCTTTTTAACAAGTTTTGAGTGGTTTTTTGTCGATTGCTTTTTGTCAACATAAAAGCGAACTAATATAAATATCGATACCCATTCCTAGTATCAACAACTGAATCGTTATAAATATGTCCGTCTTTTAAACAAATATTTCTTACAAAGCAGCAAAGTAAACGAAATACATAAAGATATTAAATTTATCAAGAATTCATGTTTCTCAGCAAATCATGCATTATTGACATTTTCAGCTAACATTTTTGTCAATTTAATTTCTAAAGAACTTGAGTTTTGTTTTCGTTTGAATTTCTTTGATTAACGAACTTTGTATATTAAATATTAAACGAAAAATGCAGTTTTTAGAATTTCGCAAAAGCATTAAAGTGCAGACAACTAAACGGTCTTTTTCAATTTGAATTCAAAAAATGTACAAATTCATAACAACATACGTGAACAAATATTTATTTAACACCTGTACTTAAAATGTAAAAAAGAGTCAATTAAGTTTGTCAAAAGCGAAATGTGCGTAAAAGTCAGTCTAACATCGACTGGTGGCAATCAACAAATTAGGATTGGAGAACCAACTATAAAATTAGTCGGTTAATATTATATATTGGTTGTATATAGTCTGAAGCCTAAACGAATATTCTAATATCGACATTTAAGTAAAAAGCTTATTAAAAATCCTTTTTTGAGAGTTTTTTTTGTTTATTGCTTTTAGTCAACGTTGAATAATTTCAGCTAAAGCGAAATTAAATTAATATCAATACCCATTCCTAGTATCAACAACTGAATATCTCCGACTTTATAAACACCTACATATTTCTGAAAATGCAGCAAAAGGAAGTCGAATTGCATAAAGATATTAAGTTTATGTAGAATTCATGTTTATCCGCAAATCATGCATTATTGACATTTTCTGATGAACTCAAGTTCCGTTTCGTTTAAATTTCGTTGATTACAGAATGATTACAGGGTCTCTTACAGTCGGACTCGTGCGACTGCAGTCCCCTTCCACTAGTATTTTGCATTTATTAATTATTGTTTATTTATATTCTTTTTAGCCGGCGCGCACATCGAGCGGAGCGGCAATTGCGCTCTTCACTGCCAATCGGCATAGTCCGTTGAGTGCCTCGCATACGACAACATTACAGGGTATTGTCTATCAGCTAGACTGCGCGTTACAGGATACGGAGACGCAACGGGCTGGACTTGTTTTCATTTACGATATGAGTGGCTCGAAATATTCCAATTTTGATTACGATCTGTCGCAAAAGATTCTCACACTGCTCAAGGTGAGTTTATTTTTCTAGCTTTTTATTTTGCACTCCATTTATAGCCGACTTTTTCATTGCATACTTTTGGGCTGTCTTTGAAATTACACAAGCTACAAAGTTTGACACACTTTTTTGTTGGACTCTGTAAAACTCGGTCAACTGTAGAGGGACACACAGTGTGTGTGTGTGTGTGTGTGTGTGTGTGTGTGTGTGTGTGTGTGTGTGTGTGTGTGTGTGTGTGTGTGTGTATGTGTGGGTGTGTGTATAAAGCGTAGCCAACAAATTGAGAAAACATGCCTGAGACTTTTAATTTCACATGCATCATTGCTGGCATTTTGTGTCCTCAAGCTGAAAATTTGGTTTCATTTCTCCGCAAATTGTGCAAACCGAATGCATAAAGAAGCGTAGGCGTGGACGTGGGCGTGGCTAAGCGCCGATGTCGCTGTCGCTGCCGCTGCCTGCTGCCGATGCATGCTGCGCAGCCGACAGTCTCTTCAACCTCCATTTGAAGAGCTAACAAAAGAGCGACTCGGAAATCCTTTTGAGTAGCAACCTCAACGGAAGTAGTTGAACTTAACAATCAGCGCAACAACAACAATACCAGCAGAAGCGAACCAGTGTTGCCTTAATTTATAGCTATATCTGGCTATTTTTAGACACCGCAGTTATTTCTAATTGCTAAAGCTACAAAATCAAAACTTCTGGCTTGTTTTAAAATTCTTCGACTACTTGTTTAGATTGCCCAATAATTTCAACATTCCGAACAATTCTTTTATTTTTAATAAAAACTGTATACATGTGTAAAAAAATACAAAAAAAAGGAGGAATTTGAAACATTTTATAAAGTAAATAGTACGCAGATAAGATTGTATTGCAGTAAATTTCTTTCGCCGATAAAAAATATATAAAAAGCATTTCTTAAACCTAAATTTTCGTAAATATGTAGACTTTACATAAAAGCTATAAGAATTTAACAAATTTTTGGCAATTTTAATTATTTACTAGTTATTTCTAGATACTTTTCTTGGTCAAATTAGCTATTTAAGCTCTTGAAATTTGAACAACACTGAGCAGAAGCGAACCTTTCTTACACACACACACACACACGTACGCATTTACAAACAAAGCAAATAAAAGACGCCCACACACTCGCACATAAGCATACACACACACACACACACACACACAGAGCTTCGAGACTTCGGTCAAATCGGTACTTTTCATACGCCAACGCCAACTGCTGAGAGCGAAGCAACGAATAAGTCGTCATCTTTTTTTTCTTTGTTTTTGTTTTTCGGCGGAAAAGGGGAGCAGAGCAACAACAGCAACAACAACAGCAGCAGCAACAAAAACAACAACAGGTAGCTGTTTACTGCTGTTCCTCTTTTGTCGTTCGTTTTCCATTTCATTCAGTTTTATTTGCTCTTTGCATTGAAGCTAGCTCAACAATGGCAAATACATGTGCACGCATTACGTTCAAGTTGTAAACTTTTGAGAAATCCGCAATAAAAATGACAATACTATGAGCATGATGTACA